>NW_006498846.1:2263795-2277339 GCF_000471905.2 Amborella trichopoda
GCCTTGATGATAAAAATGAACGCCTAAATTTCAAGTGATTTGGATTTGTAGGAAAAAAAAATGAAAATTCAAATATAAAACGAAATTGTAACCACCAGATCAGCCTAGATTGAATCTGGGCCATTGGCTAACACTGTAACAGTCAGCTCGTAGGCTGACAGAATCCATTCCCTATATATATATATATATATAGAAAATGTATAAGATGAGACAATTTATTTTTGATACAAAGAAGTCGCAATTATTATTGATTGCTAGATTTGAGATCGGGTGGTTGAAGGAGTGTTATTGTTTGGGCATAAAGCCCAAAACAAAATTTCTTGAATGCTGTGATACAATTTCATCTATTGGATTTCATATCCGATGGTTAAAAGTGCTTGTGACTTCCTTATACAAAAAATAATGGTCTCATAGTTTACAATCCCTATATATGTGTGTATATATATGTGTGTGTGTGTGTTTCAAAATTCTAGCTTAAGGAATTTTTAAAAATTTTGATTTTGAATCCCACGAACCATAATACCCTTGTGAACCATAGTCACCTTAGACCCAATTTAATTATCCCAAAATCATCAAAATCCCTATCTCAACAATAGTAGACCCTGAGAACTTTCCAATGGCCCAAATCAGACATACGCATGAAACAATATGGGCACGACTCATTGTGTGTGTGCGCGGGCCGAGTGCCACGCAACGAGTCGGGCCACATGTCACGTGGCCAAATAGGTCCAAGTCGGTCAATTTTGGTCCAATTCCCATTTAAAATAGGATTTTTGAGGCAATTTAAATCTAAAATAATCAAGAGAAACCTGAAAAATGTCCTAGTCCTAACCAAAACTAGAACTAAGAGATTAGATCAACAAATTTCATGCCTAATCCTATCCTAAACATATAAATACACATTTTAATTCTCAAGAAAATCACATAAAAATATCCAAAAAATCCATAGAAAATTAGTAAGCAAAATTCGCATATAATTAGGAAATTCCCAGAAATTTTTAAGTAATAAAGAAAACCCGCCAAAAAAATTAGAAATCCTAGAAAATTAGGAAAATCCTAGAAAGCCTAAGAAATTACTCCAAAATACCTAGAAAATTAGAAAAAATCTTAAGACCCCTAGGAAATTAGAGAAAGCCTTTAAAAAATTAGGAAAAATCTCTAGAGCGTCTTAAGCTAAAAGTCCTGAGCCTAGATCTTCTCAAAACCTCTTCCTAATTAAGATCAAGTCCTAGGAACAAATTCTCATATATCCAAAATCTTATAGCCATGCTTTAAGAAAACAAGATATGACATCAAAATGTATAAATCAACCAGCGGTCCAGATATGGGCCCCAACTCTGAGTTCCACAGGTGTGTTATGTTTCTCTCTATTTATTATTTATTTATTTTATTTCTTTGTTTTCTATTTTATTCTTATTTATTTGGATATTTTTTTATTTTTTAGATTTTTTTAAGGTCTTATATACGTACTTGAGCTAGTGCTACCAGTAGACTCAAACGCGAACCAGATCTCTAAAGATATGTTATTCTTTGACCTATAATTTAAGCAACCCAACTCTCTCTACTAATTTCTAAAAAAATAACTCATTCCGCAAGATATTTAGGTTAATCTCAATTAGAGACCGACTCAAATTCGAGCGTAAACATGGCTGGGTCAAGCCATGGTCCCATTGCCAGCACTATCCCAGTGTTTTAATTTTTCCATTTTCGATACAAGAAACCCTGGTAGAACTGGCGAGCTAGACCAAAACCACCTAATCCGGCTCGGGTCTCGGTGACCTGTTTTGTCCAAGTCACGCTCTTGAAGCACTCATCAGTAGTAATGGATTCTCTCTTTCTTAGAATCAAATACTGACCAACTCAAACCATAAAAAATTAGTACCCATCTCTCTCGGTTCCTTCCGGTAAAGAGGATCAACGCTTTTCAGCATCAGCGATGCTTGAAATAAGTCTTTGATCCTCTCTCTCTCTCTCTTAATAAGTCTTTGATCCTCTCTCTCTCTCTAAACTTAAATGAGAGACAAGTTCCATAGTGGCTTTGAGGTTTCATTCTTACATCCAAGGTGTAGCAATGGCCGCGAATCCCATGACAGCCCAAAAAGAAGGAGCCAAGTGTGAGCAGCTCCAAGGTAGAATGTTTCCTATTTGCTTTTACATTAATGAATTCTCGATATCAATCACGAAACGATATTGCACATCATTTTTAGTCATCCTCTCTAATGCTTCATTAATGTACTGGATCGGAATGACTTCAGTCATTGGGAATATTTGATGAGCAGCACAAAAATCGAGCATTTCCTGCGTTTCTTTAGTTCCTCCCGTTGTACTCCCGGATATAGTCTTCATCCCTGCCAAGAATAATTCAGGATACATAATTGGTACTCCTAAAGAGCTTCAATTAAGATTGCCAGTGAAGCACTCAAACGAAAGAAACTCAGAAAGGTTGTGATGGTAAAAGCCATTCTCTTACCCATATTGAGGCTTACAGGATGGATTTTGATTGCACTCGGAAACCCAACCAAGGCCATAGTGCCAGCAGTCTTTAAGAGAGAGAGGTATTCATCGAATGGGTGGTCACCGGAGGCTGTATCAATTATGAAATCCAGACTTCTGGCCACACTCTGCAGTGAAATACAAATAACAGAATATAGCATTAGGAAGCATTTTTGTTATTCTTACAAAAGAAAAATGATGTAGGCCGATTTTTAGGTAGTGATTGAATTACTCAGTGAATTGAACTGTTCTACTGGTATCAGAAACCAAGCTTTACACAGGATAAGGTCGTCTCCAAACTAATATGGAAACATGTTATGTCAATGGCTTTCTAGAATGGGAAGGTATGCTATATAGTTCACTCAGGTCATGACCTCCCAATAAAATGGTGGACAATGAGGGAGATTTGAGCAGGACCCACTTGCCGTGTAATGTCTCATTTTGGTGGGTCCCACTCTTTCTCCATCACTGTCCATATTTTATCACAGAGTTATAAACCTAATCAAGCAGTGGTCATCCGTAGTCTGCTGGAGCACACTATATACTTTCTCTACTGCAATTACCTCCATCTCCTCCTTGTCAGATGAGAGTATGAATTTGTCAGCTCCAAGTACTTTTAGAGCTTGATCTTTCTTCGATTTAGAGGTACTGAAGACTGTTACATTCAAACCAAAAGCCTTCCCAAACTTGACTGCCATATGACCAAGCCCTCCAAGGCCAACCACACCCAAAGATTTTCCTGGTTGATTCATCTTGTGGCGTATCATAGGAGAATACACAGTGATCCCCGCACAGAGTAATGGTGCAGCTGAGGCTAATGGGTAGTTGTCCGGTATTTTGTAACAATACCTGTTTTCACAATACCAAGGTAGGCAAACTTCTAATACCACGACCATCATATATGACAAAACCCATGATTAAGGTCACTCCATCTATACATATGCAAGCACCACATCTGTGTGCATCATATGCGTCTGTGTCTGTATGTGCGTGTAGGCACGCATCTCTATGCGTCTATGTTGTGTGTGTGTGTGTGTGTGTGTGAGAGAGAGAGAGAGAGAGGTCATATGCTACCTTGCCCGTTTGGCTTCAGACGATATACTTGAGGCACTTCAACCATCCAATGTCAACAATGGATGGTTTAGTGTCAATGTCCACTCAAAGTCCATTACTTTTAATCAAACTTTGAGCAGACAAACAATTCATGCGATGTGAGAAATTGATTTCCATTATAGATTGCCAGAATTAACAAATGTGTTTAACCTATTTGAAGAAATGGGAATCTCCAAATCTATGGCTCAGATTGTTTTAAGTATTGATTTGGTACTGGTTCTCTATGGTAAATCAATAGAGTTTCAATATTGAACAATAGTAAGTATTAATAAAGCCAGTAGCCACAATTTTTTATGGGCTCATCTAAGTTTATTCAAAAATATTTCCAGTGTAAAAATTTTAGGACAGACTCTTGTGAGGCACAAGTATAGCCAATTTCTGGTACTTAAAAGTCTGAATATGTTTAACTGATTTACGTAATGCAGTGTATGATTCGTCATTGATGAGGAAGTTAAATGCAACTTCTGTATTGTTCCCTTGTTACTTTTGTTACAAGCAAGTATTGTTAATGGAAATTTCTTGAGACTCATCAGTAACTAAGATTAAAAGCTCAATAAAAAGACGTCGGTGTGTTAACTAAAGGACTAAAAAGAGAGAAAAAAAAAAAACTCCTAATTGATAAGCATTAGCGCTCTCTCTCTCTAGTAGGTAATGAGTAAAGTTTGTGAAAAAATTCATTTGCGGGTTAAGTTCTATGAGAAATCCATGGGGAAACCTTTTAGACAAGGAACATGAAAGTGTAAGCACATGGTAACAACTTCCTATGCTGCTTGTAGACGCGTCTTCACATTACTGAACGATGGAAGTATGCCCATATTTTAACACCAGAACTCTCCCTCTTGAACTTCTATAAACTTTTCCTCATGTGTCTACACTTTTATTAGAATGAGCCAATTAAGTTTAAAAACATTGCCTGGGAGTAAACAGAAATAATAACCAGAGAAAAGGTGGAAACATGATAGTTGTCTAAATAATGTAGAAAGAGTAGAGAATGAAAAGACAAAAAAAAATCCTATTTTCTCGGCCTATACCATACAAATTCTTTGGTATTAACTAATCCTATTGATGCTAGTAATACTCAGATTAGTTTCTAACAACTCCTCTGAGTAAGAAGAATAACATACCTCTCATGAACTACAATGTGGCTTGAGTATCCTCCTTTTGTTATTGTACCATCCACATCAATGGCATTAAATGTAAAGGTTAAGCCCTTAAAGCAGTAGCATTCTAATTTCGCATCACAATATTCACAATCCCTGCAGGTGTTGACATATGTTCCCACCCCAACATGATCACCAGCTTTGAAACCACTGACATTTGAACCGATCTCTTTGACAACTCCAACAATCTCATGCCTGCAAGATTGAACACATCTTACTAGCATCAATAGGATTAAACAGAATAATGAATATCTAAAAATTTTGAAACTATCATGGATTCTCATGGCAATTTTGAAAAATGTAGCCCAGAAAAATGGAAAACTTGAATATAGCTCAAGAATCTATCTCCCAAAAAATCATCAAGATGAGATTTATTGCTACCATGTAAACATTAAGGATACAAATTGACAAAACGGAAATATTGAAGCCACTTGAAAATTTTGAGAGTTTCTCTTTTACTTTTCTAAAATTGATAGGCTTCTTAGAAAGTCAAGATCAAATCAGACATCATAAGGAATGATAACAAACCCAGGCACCAATGGATATTTTGAGTCACCGAGCTTGTTCCTCGTCCATAGGACATCCGCATAGCAAACCCCACAATGAGTAATCCTCAATGAAACATCATCAGGAGCAGGGTCCCTGTTTGATTTCATTTGCAAAAAGCAATAAAAAATAACTAACCAACCAGCAAATTTAAATGGACAGAGTCAGAGTCAGTCAAAAGGATCTTCACCACAGTGCTCTACAGACACCTAGCTAAATAGAAGAAAATACCTACCATACCTGCGGCTAAAATTGTAAGGTGACAAAAAGCCAGATGCATCTCTAGCAGCCCATCCAACACAGTTCTCATTCATGGTTAGACAAATATCACTCTTCCCCTGTTATAGCAACATGCATCCATATTCATCAATGCATAGAAGGAATGTCTGCATATTCAAATCTGGATAGTGGCACATGCATGCATATATCGATGCTTGTAGCCTTAGATGCATATACATATGTGTATGTCACAATGAGAATAGAGAAAGATAGAATCAGCCTCTCATAAACCAACCAAGGCAACAGGCTCAGTGCACTACATCCTCAGCAGTACAACCTATAGTTACGAGAAACCCTTGTGTGAAGGTGTTTAGGTGCAGACTAGGAGGCAACTCCTATCAGGAATGGCCTATGAACTGCCAAGGGAGCACCGGTATTTGTTAGGGGCAACAGCACCCAAGTGCAAGGTTCCTGCAACTAGTTTTCAACCAGAAAGAGCCATATATCGTCCTGATAAGCGAATCTCCGATAGAATTTGACTTGTATAGACTGGCAAGGCCCAGAAAACTTGGGAGTCATCAAACATGTAAGTGACATGCTGCCTCCATGGCTGTTTTTCAAGGGAAATGAAACCTTAAAATCTTGAAAGGGAGAATTATCAATCTACAAAATCCAAGTTCGTATACAGATCCCAGAGACTCATATGGAACAGAAGAATCATTAGTCCATTTCTGATCTGATCATAAATTCTTCCGTTGTAAAATGAATCACAAACTTGGGTGGAGCTCACAAGCTCTAGTGAATGAAAATGGGACACTTAACCATGAGTACTGGACCATACTCCATTAGTATCATGAAACTAAGCATTCATAAGCAAACGAAACACTACATATCAAATAATCAAAGAAAAGAGAAGAGAAGAAAACATAGACTCTCAATCGCAACAACAAAAAATGGTTATCATCAGTTCACTCGACGAGCCTGAATATGAATACGAAGATTTCCGAAGGGAATAAAAAAGACCTTCCTGTTGCTAAAGTGAAAATTCCCCCTTACCTAAAACTTGTGGCTATCAGTGGGCATTACTCCTGTAACTTGTGAAAGAGAATTATCAAGGCATATGATAAATTTGACAGAGAAAAATCAAGGCATATGATAAATTTGTTAAAAGATTGGGAAACCAGATCTTGATTCCTACATTTCCAAGTCAGGTTACCAAAATCTCCTTGTTTGTCACTTATTTCTGAAAAAGAAAACTGATATCAAGAAAAATAAATAAATTTCATGGACCATTTTGATTTCCCCATGAGGCTACTTCATATAGACAGAGAAACAGATCAGAGAGAAAGAGATGAGAAGAAAAATGGTTGGAATAACAGAAAATTACCTGAACCAAAACAAAGTACTGCAGAGAGAGATTAATGGACAATATATGCAGAGAAAATGAAAGTTTGATTGTGATTAGGAGGAGAAAGAGAGGGAGTAAGGTCAAGACAAAGGAGACATGAGTGTCTTAAATAGTAGCGCGACTAAGCGGGTGGGCGCCAGGCATTACGCAATGGGCGTTGACAGATGATTAATTGTAGATTTTCTACCCCTTACCAATGACGTGCCAGACTTGATTAGTAGGGCAGGGTAGGGTAGGGTAGGGTTGTTTCGGGTGGGGGGCAATGGACCCAACTGGAACTGCCACCATATGGGTATACTTAACCGTAGGTCTTGATATGGGTTCAAATTTTGGACCCGAATGCTATTTGGTCCCAAGTCGAGTCGGACTTAACCCGTAGGAATAGGGCAATTATATGTTAGCGTACGCTAGGTGTCCATATTATTTACAATATTGCTAGGGTATATAATGGCAATTATAAGTCTTTCGGTACACATTAGGTGTTTATATTGTTACAAGATTGGCAATATTTATAGTATTATTGAAAAAAAATGAAAAAACTCAAGATAATAAGGTATATAATGATAAAAAAGGAAAAAAGATAAATAAATAGCTCATAGTTATAACGTGACAATGGATCCGACTAAACCTAAGATCTGACTTGTCTGAATACAGGTCTAAATTTTGGACTTGAATACTATTCGGGTCTAGGTTTGGGTCCAGTACCCAACCCGTTACCACCCCTAAGCGCAATTGAACAATAGAGCTCGTAATAGGTTATTGGCCCAACCTTGTCTTAAGAAAACTAAGGCTTGAGGCACAAAATATAACCTGAGAAGTGGGCTAATTCCAATAATGAGCAACCATAGGCCAAGGACAAGGATGGAGTTGGGCTGGGCATGGGCCAAGGCTATGAGAGGGCTGGCCCGGTTCACCCCATCTAGGGCCAAGGCCTCATCAACCTGGTTTGGGCTCGGGTTGACCCTACAAAGCTAGGGTCGGGGTAAGGGTAGGGCTGGGTGGGCCTTGGCTTGTTCCTTTGCAACCCCAAATGAATCATAAACATTGTTGTTCAGATAAAAAATAGTGTTTCTTGTAATATATTATCTTGACTGTCTATTTTCACGATTCTGGAGTGTTTATATATCGTTTGGATGCTCACTATTTTTAGAGCTTTAAATTTCATAAATATGAATAAAAATATATAGGAAATTTATCAAAATATACCTCCCTTATCCACTATTTAACAACTTTTTACTATTCCAATTCCAATTCCAAATCATATTGTTAAATAGTCAACACCTTAGGGGTATTTTGAAATTTCCCCAAAATATTTTTCTAGTCCTTTGTAAAAGCTGCCAGCACTAGAATTGCATCTCCTGGCGGTTTGAACGTGCGCCTTTGATCGTTTAAGGTAGACATCTTACATAATCATACTCTATTATAAAATCCCCATAACTTCTATTATAAAATCCCCATAAATTTTTAAAAGCACTGTCTACAAAGAGGCCATTTATCTTTAGAAAATTATTTCATGCAGTGGGGACCACATTTCTACATTTGCAGTCCCAATATATAAAGGATCCATCTTAAAGATGGATGCAAATAAGTGGTCCATTTAAGAACAATTGAAACTAACTGTTCAAATATTTTCTTAATATAATTAATATTTTTAATCTTTAAATTTTATTTATTTATTCATATTCATGATCTCTATGTTAGATATTACATGTCCTTAAAAATTAGATCCAAAATCCATCTCAAAAATAGATTTTTAAGAGGTGGTTCATTTCTACATGGACACATATAAATTGTGCCCTTATCTTCATTACAAGGACGTCATAACTATTTACACCCGTTAGATGTCAAATTGGAGGGTTTGGGGTCAGTCATGAAGTATGAGAATTTTTTTTTTAAACTTTGTGTCTATTCAATGACATTTTTACAACTACTTATTTTGAAATTTAAAGGACAAGAATGATTGTAACCTCTTTGTACGAAAAGTAAGTTGTCTTTTTCCCTTTTTAAAGAGATAATAGATATGAGATTTTATTTATTTTTAATAAAAAATTAATTTCAAATAAATTTTATATTTTACAAATTTAGGCTCATGTATCCTTAAATATTTCTTATTATAAAGGTCCTCTCAATTTTCATGTTTTAAGTTCTTACTATTTTTTTTCTTTGTCTTTACTTATGTTTCCCAAAACAACACCACTTCATACTTTCAAGTTCTAGAATGAAAACAAAATTCATTGATTTCAAAATTTGAAGGTTTGAATCTTTCACTTTGAAACCCACTTCCATCGTTTTGGCGGCTTTTTTTATTTATTTATTTTTTTGTTTCCAATGGTACGAAATGATCCACATGTATTCTTTCTTTAATAGAATTTCGGTAACTATTCCTATACATTATGGGGAAAGGTTTATATACTTCTCCTATAGCAGAGAAGATCTATGCTTCCCCTACCATCCAGCCATCCAATTTTGATCAAGAGAGCCACTCACCGTTTGATCTTATATCCGATGTCTTAAAGCATTTTATTTTTAGTTTTTTTTTTATAAATTGTATGAATATAAAATTTGGCACGTGCCATCTTCTCATGGGGACGCACCTATAAAAAAGATTAAAAATAATTTTTCAATAAAATATAATGACCAAAATACCCCTTAAAACTTTCAAGGATATTTTGGTCATTTTATTTTATTGAAAATAGTGTTTTTATACTTTTCGCTAGTGCGAGTTGAATAGAGGAATGGACATCCAAAATTTGGTGTCAAAATAGTTTGTAGAAAAAAAATTAAAAATAAAATAGTATAGAGACGTGACATTGTGATTGGAGCAATCTTAGCCCTCCATTCAGAATCGACGGTTGGATAAGGGGAAGTATATAAGCTTTATATTGTAGGAAAAGCATAGAAAGCTTGCCTGGGTCGGGCCCCAGAAGGAGGCGAAATAGGAAAAGCATAGAAAGCTTGCCTGGGTCGGGCCCCCCAGAAGGAGGCTTTCTTCACCTTCCACCTAAGCTGCGCAAGACAGGCCCAAAGCCAATCCCAGGGTACAGTAAAGCTTTATAGGGTCTTTCTGTCTAAGTGAACGTAATCCGCATCTTCACATACATGTCCATTTCATCTAGCCTCTCTCCGAGACAATGCCCTAATCGTTATGCCTATCATGCGGGTCAGAACTTACTTGATAAGGTGTTAAAATTATGTTGTGGAGACTGTCAAATAGAGGGACTGTTGGGAATAGGTTAGGTGATGGAGGAGGAACAAATGCCACGGAGAGAGAGAGAGAGATCGCTATAGAAAAAGAAGTAGATTAAGAGACAGAGATCGCTATAGAAAAAGAAGTAGATTAAGAGAGAGATTACAGAGTTGGAGATTGATAGAGAGAAATCTAGAGAGATAAACCATAGGGCAATGACTAGCCTTCTTTCCATTAGCCTTAGCACTTGCTTTGCTAGGGTTTGCAAAGGTTGCGCCACGCCACGCGTCAGATATAAGCATGGATCACAGAGAGCCCAAACAAGATCGCAAAGAATCGCTCTGATACTATGTAAAAATTTTGAATCCTCCAGAGAAATATCTGATTAATTGTCAAGTATATATATAAAGTCTCGTATAAATATACGGCTAATTAGTTATTGATAATGACGGACTAATCTAGTCTTATCAGGAGAGATATCTACATCAAATACAAGATAAATTAAAATTAATAACTGTCTTCAACTATCTCTATCTCTACACAAGGAATTTCGCTTCCTTAGGATATATTATTTTATTGAAGACTTATTTTTTATAATAATCGTCAAGGGACCTATTGCCATGAAGGTGCCCCATGGCATCAAAAGTTTTTATGACAAATCAAAGAAAAGCCTTTTTTCTCGGTAAAGAAGACTACCAAGAAAGAAAAAAAAGATATTTGTTCTTATTTTAATGGGATTTTATATCATGAGACCATTTATTTTTGGTAATAGGAAGTCAAAATCACTTTTAGCCATTGTATGTGAAATTTAATAGATGAAGACGTGTCATAACATTCGAGAAATTTTATTTTGAACATTATGTCTAAATAATGACACATCCTCAACCACCTAATTTCATATCTAACGGTCAATGATGACTGTAACCTCCTTGTATGTCATTGTATATATTTTCTATTTTAATTTGTATCCACCCTCTACACATAAATATCCATAATATATAAATGAAAAAGTTTATGTAAGGTTGACATTTTAAAATGTACAATTAAAATCTACCTTTAAAATCCTTTGAAAAATGTTGTTTTGATGTTGGAAAAACATCTAATTAATCGACTAGACATTGAGATGGATAGATATGGAGAAAAACAGAGATTTCAATTCCTAAAAATAGTATATCTTGAAACACATTATCTAGACCGTCAGATTTTAATGTGTTCATAAGATCTATTTGATTTGAACTATTTTTAGAGCTTTAAAATTTTAGAATTAGAGATAAAATTAGATTCTACCACCATCCTACAAAATTTGGACACCAAATTTGAATCTCATAGCAAAGTCTTGAGATGCACTTTATTTTGATTGTTTAAAGTTGCAACCTTATGCAAACCACATCCATTCAATAATTCATATATAATGCACCCATTCAATATTTGTACATACGTACTGTTAAGATATGGATATCTCATAACAAAGTCTTCAGATGCACCATATTTGAATCTCATAACAAAGTCTTGAGATGCACCTTATTTTGATGGTTTAAAGTTGCAACCTTATGCAAACCACATCCATTCAATAATTCATATATAATGTACCCATTCAATATTTGTACGTACATACTGTTAAGATATGGATATCTCGAATATTTCGGGTTCATATTGCTAGACATCATTATGGATGTATGAGTATATATCTCTTGATAAGATTAGGTATCTAGAAGATAAATGTCAAGTTATTTTGGTGATAGGGCCTCCTACTATTTACTTATCTCCAAGAATCATACTGTATTTATCCTGTAATTGTGCGATTATCCTCTATATATAGAGGTACTCTTTGATGTAAAGATTCATCCAAAATAGTGAAGATGTAGCCAGTTGGGCTTTGGATCCGTGGATGTAAGGTTTCGGCTTGAAACACGTAAATATTGTGTTCTCTTGTCTTCTTTCCCCTATGCTCTCATGAATTCTAACATGGTATCAGAGCCACCATAGCCTCCTCAACTTAGATCTAAGCTCGCCAACCTCGGATCTGTGGTCGAGAAATTTCATTGTTATTGGCTCATATTTATTCGAGAAATTTCATATTTATTAGCGTTCGGGAAATTTCATTTTTATTAGCGTTCAGGAAATTTCGTGGTATGCAAATCCCGCCTCGCTTGAATAAAATATGTTCGTCGTTCGATGGTTTTCAGCAAGAAGATCCTCATGACTTCGATTCTTTTGAGGTTCTCTGATTCTCTTTCGATGTTCTCTGATTTTCTTTTGGAGTACTCTAATTATTGTACAGATCTTTTGGGGTATCCTCTCTTTTGAAGAGGGCAGATGGGTATGATTTATCGCCCTTGGATTCATATGACTCTGGACTTTTCCATATTCCAGCCAAGAAAGCTCCCATTGAGAAGCTCAAGCGATGGAGACAAATAGCCCTTGTGCTCATGCAGCTGGTGAAGGGAAAGTGCCAAGTCCTCCTCAAGAAGTTACTAGACCAGTTCTAGATGGTTATGGAATTGGTCCCGATGAGCTTGTTGCAATGAGCCGAGATCATAACCTTCCTGCATTGCAGGCACGTGGAGAGTTTATCATCACAGGTTTTCGGCCAAAGACCCGCTCCAAAGATATTGACTGTCTATCTCTTGATTGGGGAGAAATTCAAGCTTCGAAGGTAAGAGAGAGAAAAGTAATAGTATTTAAACGGATCCAAGAAAGATATGAGAGAACAGGGCTTGCATGTGTATAGTGGGGTGTGAGGGAATACGTTTCTAGAGAGAGAGGGACAGACACCAACATGGTCTCAGGGCACCTTTTGAAATACCAAGGGTTTGGGCTCTCTACTTTCTTTTAGAGACTTTCTCTCTAGGGCCTTCTTCTTTGAAGATCTTATATCTCAGAGGCTTCTTTTCTTTCTAGAGGCTTGCTCCCTTTAAAAGAAAAGGATCATCACACATGATGGAGCAACGGAAAACTCTATCATCCAGTAGAATTGAGTAACGAAAAACTCAATCATTAAAACATTGGCATCTGGATCAAACGGGATCGAGTAAACCCGATCATCACACAAGTTGGAGTAATGGAAAACTTCATCATCAAACGGGATCAAGTAACGGAAAACTTGATCATCAACTAGGATTGAGAAATTCGATCATTTTCATCTCCTCATTTGGAGACGGAACTCTTGATCATCAACCATAACTTCCCTTTGCATAATAGTTTGGACTGATCAAGAATCTGGATTTTCTTGTCCACATAGAGGTTACATTAGAGATGTTGCCTTCATCTCTACTCATCTTATCTCCTTATCTTTTATTCTCCATATCTCCTACACTCTCCCCCTCAAGTTGGGTGTAGATGCAAAGAAATACCCAACTTGCAAAATACAAATTTTTTTTTCGAGTACAATCATATATATATATATATATATATATAA
>NW_006498846.1:2287964-2298662 GCF_000471905.2 Amborella trichopoda
GTATGTCAACGGATGCAATTCTGCATTTGTGTCATCCATCCTAAGGATATATGTGAACAAGTGTTAGCCTTATATAAAAGCAAAATTGACAGCCTAAATTTATTCTTCAAAAACCATTATTTTTAAATTTTAAATCCTTTTTTTTTTTTTAACATACTATTGATCCCATGTTAAAAATTATATATTCCCAGAAAATCAAATTCAAAATCCATCTAAAAAAGGATTATGGAGAGAGGGTGTATATGAATTGGCCGACTCATAAAAACCGTGTCCTTAATATATAACTTTTTATTTTTATAACAATAATATTCCGTTTAAAGCGTCACTATATGCCATGCCCGTGCCCCCACTAGTATATATAATGGGAGCATAAAAATATGCATACGTTACCATCCAGCTCAAGCTAACCACTACTTTTAGGATGTGGTTTGCATTTGGTTGCGACACACCTCCAAACTTTGTCTTAAGATGTAACTTTGATGTAAAAAATTCTTAAGAATGTCAGAAAAACCATTTTCGTTCCTAATTATAAAATTTTAAACTCCACAAAAATAGTTTACATCAATAGATCTATAAACACATGAAAATATTGAAAATGAACGGTCAAAAGAATGTGTTGTAGGCTATACTTATTCTTGGGACTTAAAATCTGTTTTTTTTCTATATATATTGATGTTGATATTAAATAGATGGTTTTCCACCATCACAATAACATTTTTCAATGGATTTTTTATGAGAAAGTATACAAAGATACCACTTACTTTTAGTACAAAGATGTCACAATCTCTTGTCTTTCAATTTTAAATTGAGTGGTTGCAAGCATGTCATTGACTAGACTCAAAATTCAAACAAAATTTTCTAAAATTTGTAACACTCAAGTAATCCAATTTGCATCTAATAAATGAGAGTGATTGTAACCTCCTTACAATAAAGATAAATGGTCTGGTAGTATACAATTCTTTTTTGATGTGCACTTGATTTCTACATTGTAAACCCTATATAAATTTTTTCCATAATTTTATAGTCAAGTAGCTTATTTGCTTACAAGACGACGCCCTTTCTCTCTACCCCCTCTCTAGCTCTCTCTACCACACCCGTTTTCATGTACTCCGGGCAATAGCGTACACAATACCTTGTATCCTCTTCTAACGCCTTGTAAATGCACTCTTTTTATGTGCTCCAGGTAAAGGGCTCAGATAACACCTTGTATACCCTTCTTGCGTCTTCCTGTACATGAAAAATTAGCATGATGAGAGAGAGATTTGGTAAAGATAGTGAGATATTGTGACAAATTGCTTGGTATCGTTTATCAACACGTGTCAATAAAATGTAATATGAACAAATCGTCAATGTCTAGACCACGACATTCTGTCATGCTATTTCAAAAGTGTCTATTGCTCAGGCACCCATGACCTCCTAAGGTGATCAAACGCTCTAACACTACCGCAAGGAACTGTGTATGTCATTTACACAATTACAGTATTCATAGGTGTCAAAATCTGCAATATTTTAAAAAATTCAAACAAAGATAAATGAATTTCTTGCAGAGTCTGTTTCAATTTATGTTTCTCTACATTTTGAATATCCATATTTTATTTTATAATTTCTGAATTGTTTATATGAAAATTAATAGAATAAAAGAACAATTGCATGTGCAGTACCTGCTTTTTGGTCCAGCAAACTAGACACCTTAAACATCTACCATCCATGTAACGCTGACCATGGTTACATGCAATGCTATTCCTTGTGACAAACAGTGATTGAATAAAGGATGGTTTCAGTGTCCACTTTCCAGTGATGGACATTCACTGGGTGCTGTTAGTTTCCGCCATCTCTTTGTGTCAGTAAAGGGACAGTGACTGTCCCGATGGTGTACCAACAAATATAATGCTACCATGTGAAATACTTTCTGAATTACCATTTGCTAGTGATTTTCATGTACTAGGGGTCGCATGTCATTCTAAGTGTAGTCTCCACCATCTGTTCTTAGTGACCGACAATGGAGAACCGTTCGTCTGCTTGAGTGGACAATGGTGGAGGTATTATTTACTTAGCCATCATTCATTGAGAATATACAGGGTCGGCCTACATGATGTGCGGCAAGAGCAGATTACATGCGGTATGATATACCTCCCCTTCTATTAATACTGATAGCCTTGCCAAAAGACTCAAAACCTCAAATTGAAAACCACGGACTTTCATTAATGGAATAAGTATGAAGCATTTTACATACCCATCACTTCTCCATTCGAAAATTTAAAGGTCCTTGGGATTCAGATCCTGGCTGGTGGGAGGTCAAGTGAACAGGCTGCATTAGTTAAAGAGGGTTGACTTTTACAACATTACAACTCGGGTTCAAATCCCATTGGGTGACTTAAAAATATTTAAATGTCTTTTAGTGGCAAGTTAGTTTTACATTTGGGCGAAGTTCATCTAATTTTGGTGCACTTTCTTCATAATTTAGATGAAATCGTAGCCAAAATTCTCAACATCAGCCATGTCTACTATACTTTATTGAAACACTTTTAAGTAATTCCAAATCCCAAAATCTCAATAGATTTCTTTCCCTGATGAAAACCATTTCAAAATCAATAGTTTCTAAACTGCAATTGAGACCATTATAAAATCCACATTAATGTTGTCAAAATTGTCAGCCAGAACGCCATATGATGCAAAAACTTTAAGGCGCCAAAATCAGCCAAATAGGCCCATTTGCATATTTGGCTTACAAAAATATTAAATTCAAAAGAATTGCGAAAAATAAAAAATGAGCAGTGGAAAAGCAAAAATAAGAGATATGGAAGAAATTGGAACATACGAGACAAGATTTGTGAAAACATATTGTGAAACACAAGGGCAAAAGTTCAGATTTTTGGCAAAAAAGATGAATCTTGAAGAAAATTCCAGCTTTCTTTTTTCTTCTTTGCTACCTCTACCTCAAGTTCTCAATAAGCCTAAACCACTCTTCCGCACTACATCAAAACGAAAGCATCAAAACAAAAATAGTTTCAAGGCTTACCAGATGAGTTATTCCTCCATAGTGTCTGCACATCAATGGTCGAGAGGCTAGGGTCATCGAGCCGCTTCCAAGTCTTAATGGACTTCACCGCACCATTCATTGGGTTAGTATTAGCTACCACAATGCGAACCCTACGAGGCCAACCGGCCTTACCATAGGCATGGTATCCAAACCCACCCGCATAGCACAAGTGAACGCCTGTGAGCTTCCCACAAAAATCATTCACATGGTCGTGACCAATGAAAGCAGCCTTCACATCTCCAGCTTCAACCATGGTAGTGAAGAAGCCAGAGTTTATAGAAGGGGAGCTTATGCCTTCTTGCTTCACACCAGTGAAGTTCGAGGCATCAAAGCTGCTAAATTCAGGAAGAGGTATATGGAAGAATGCGAGCCCTGGTGCTCCCCTCTTTTGAGCTTCAGGCCCAGTCTTGTATCTCCGCTACCCAAAAATATAGAAAAGAACTTAGTGCTAGTACATGAAATCAGAAAATAGTATGACAATTAGCTACAGCAAAGATTAATAACATCATGGTCCTTTTAGTAGCTTTTCTATTTTTGCTGGGTTTTTCCAACTGCGTAAGTTCATACATGAGCATACTTCATGTAGAAGACTAAAGGCATGGGTGGTCAATGTAGTGGGAGCCCCAACATGACATCTTGTATTCCATTCCGGCAGGGACCCCCATTCCCGCTGATCTACCCTAAAAAAAAAGGAAAAAAGTCAAGATTTGCCCTCATGATAGTCGGGCCATCTTCCCCAAAAGAACTGTGAACTTATTGTCTTGTTACTCCTTTAGAAGTAATAGCAACACTATATTTCGTGTCTATAGGGATTCTCTATTTGTATATTTGAATAACCATTTTATACGCCTAAAACCCTAATAAAGCAAGTCAAATAAAAACTAGGGAAGCTTTCGCTAACTTGACAGCCAGGAGGGAAATCCAATCCTATTTTAGGAGTGGTTCGGTTCGATCAGTTACCCATTCATTCCATCAACATGCTTCCAATAAGGCAGGCTATAGAAGCATTGGGAGATGAAACCAGCTATTCTATTCTGGCTAGCGGCAAAACTACAAAGTAACAATGAAAATCTAAGTCAACCAAGTCATTGGTCTTATCTGTTCTTGTCTTTCTTTCTTTCCTTCTTTGTTCTACTATGAATTGATACCTAGGGATCGAGCTACTTGGTGAATACTCTCAATTCACACCTTAAGAAGGAGATTTCCTGCAATAATGCTGTAGGTTTCATGAAAGCATGCACTGTGATAAATATCTGTGGGCAGGTCCTAACCAACATTTGGGTTAAGCAGCCCAAATGGTTTGCTAGGCCATAATAGCAAGGGAAACAATGCAACATTCCAAAGGATGGTTGCAGTAACAAAGGTTCTACTATTCCACAAACTATAGAAATTTCTCCTATTGGACCCCTAAGAGAAGTGCTCAAACCTGCTCATAGAGAATATTTCCTAGAATGCCCATTTTAAAAAGAACTAAAATGAGATTCCATGCTATGTGATAGGATGGGGTGCTTTCTAAGATTATAGAGAGGCAGTTGGCCACATTCATAGTACATTTAGCATTGCACTATATTGATGAAAGAGAAGGAATACGTATTGCAAGAAGGCCATACAAACTGCAATTTACTACTTCGATTTGTTGATAATAAGAGACAAGGATTAACATTTCTCATGTGTAATGTACTTCTTTCCTGACCTAGAAAAGAAAAGGGTAAGTTGGGGTTCAAGGTGACTTAACTACACAAAGTACTTATTTGGGTGCTTATGCATATTATAGCATTTCCTCAATAATCATTGCCAGCCTGAGATCCTTTGGAAAAATTTGTGCATTGATGAGGATCTCAGATCCTGTTTTTGGACCCTTGCACCAAAGTTTTCTAGGATCTGAATTTCAAATCTCTAAACCTTTGCAACCAAGTCCCAATCTCGTTCAAATAGTGATAGTTCAACAAAAACAGAAAGGAAATGCTTGTGGGATAAAACAAAAGAAATGACAATACAAAATACCTGCAACTCAGAAGATGTTTTCTGAAACCAAACTTGCTGAGAAGGCTTGATCCACCCGTAACCAGGGATTGATGGAACAGTAGAGTAATCACCACTATCCAAGAAATATAAGTTCAGGATAGATTTGTTATGGAGCTTTGACCCAATTGGACCATGAACTTCCAGATTATAATTCCCAAAGCCATCAATATGGTCACCATCACAAGAGCTCAATGGTGGATTTAGTCTAGAGAGAGTGTGAGGCATTGAGACAATGTGTTTCATCACCTCTTCTCTGTTTAATGTGGATTCTTGATCATGGTTTCCTAGAACCGCAGCCCAAGGAATTTTTGAATGAACAGCAGGTGCAAAAGCAGCATTCATAGACTTTGCAGAGTCAGCTGCATTCAGGCCAAAGATATTATCACCTGGAGAGAGAGAGAGAGAGAGATTAGTCCCATTGAGCAATTCATGGAAAAACCAAAATCGTAGAGCATGAGAGAAAAGGATTTGGCCTAATGAAATGAGCTCACGTTTGTATGAGAAATGAACAGTCAGATACTCAGATATAAAAAGACTATAAAAAAAAGAAAAAAAATTAACACCAACTCAGGGAACAAACACAAACTAAATAAATTCCCAATCCGGCAGACAATGAATGTATGAGTTCAAATTCCATTATGGGTAACCCCTGGTTCACTAATCCCCTATAAGCCACCCTTTGCCTGATACTTGTGATTCAATTTGGGTGGTTTTGGAAAAGATAGTTGTAGTAAGAGACATTTATCATTGTAGGCTACAATTTTGAATTCTCTGTTCTGTGAGAAAGATGTAAAAAAATTAGAGACCCTGAAAAATCTAATCCACATAACTACTCGTTATATTATTACTAGTATCAATGTTCATTATATTATTACTAGTATCAATGTTTTTGAAATCAGTTCGGGCTCTGAACTTGGGCCTGGTGTAGATGAGTTACCATGGGGAGTCCGAGTGGACTTGTTTGAGTCTGCAATGAGCCACCCAAAGAACCAAAAAACCCAAAAGAAGAGAAAAATCACCAAAATTTAAAAGTCAGGAAAAACTAATAAACAAACGAAAGAGTACGTAAACGATGAGAAAAAAGTTTTCAGGTTTTCAAAGAATAACAAGTACAGAAAACTGGTCAAGCATCATTTTCTCAGCAAAATGATAAAAGAAAAAAGAGAAAAATTACTTATAATTACAAGAACATAACAGATATACAAAACTAATTATGAGTCAATCATAATTGATTTAGTCAAAGTTTGAATCATTTATAAATCAATTATGAGTAATAATAAATAAATTATAAGCCCTCAGAGTTTCGGGGAGTTCACCCTGCTGAGCCCAAGTAACTTGGGCTACTACTTGCATCCGAGTCAGACTTGTAAAACATTGACTAGTATGCAAGAACCCATCAGAAATGGCAAAGGGAATTTGGGTGAAATTTCTAAAAGCATTAGAGAGGAGATTATACTCACAGTCAAAACACTTTCCCTTATATAATTCTCGGAAGGTCTCAATTCTCGGAAGGTCTCCTCAGAAGAAGGAGAGGGCATCAAAATATTAACATAAGAGAAAAAACAGTTTAATAGGAAAAAATTCATGGAATTTCAGAATGTTACATACTTAAGTGTGCTAGTTCCTCAAATTGGGCTATTTTTCATGATACTCCCATAACCTCGAAGAGCGAGATTCCGGACATGGAATTTCATCCTACTTTCCTCGAAGAGCTCCAAAACTGAATCAAGATTTCACCTTATTTTGTGAATGGTCGATCACTCTCACACTAAAACTCACTTTTTTATCAAAAAAAGGTAAAATAATCATTATATGATTTGCTTTATTGCATAGTTCTAATACCCCAATTCCGTAGCTGTTCAGTAAGTTTGTTCTCGAGAGAGATAGAGACCTGTGAAGACAATGAGGTTGGGGTTTTCTGCCATGATGATCCTGTTGAGGAAAGCGGTTGTGTTGAGGTCTGAGCAACCCGGCACTTCTTCAGGCAAAACATCGAGGCAGGGCGTGGTCTCTCCATCAGCGTAATGCATATCAGCCACCTGAACAATCTTGAATCTCCCTTTCCCATCAAACCTCAGAATTTCGCTCTCACTTTTACTTCTCCTTGTTGTTGTTGCTGTTGTTTCTGAAGCAGAAGGAGAAGGAGGGAGAGAGGAACAGAGAAGGCCTAACAACAAAATAATGGAGGAGCAACGAGCCCGAGCCATGGCTCCAATCTGGATACGTTGGGTAGATACCACACGCTGTATTTATTGACGCTCCGAGGAAACAAGCGACAATAAATGGACGCCGTTAGCATGCGGCCAGCCTGCATATTGTAGAAATGCGGGCTTCGCGATGAATAAATATTATTTATTCGATAGATAATTTTTAGGGTGCGGTTTGTATAGAGCCTACGCTCTAAACAATCGAATTAGAGCCTATTTTTAAATAGTAACGAGAAACATGGATTCAATATTGGAAATCTTTGTGATAATCTTAAAATATATTTTCATCTTTAAATATAAAATTTAAAGCTTCAAAAATTGTGTAGATCCACATATCTATGAAAACTTGAAAATCTTGAAAAATGACAGTCCAAAAATGTGTTACAAATTATACTATATTCTTTTCTCATGTCTATGCATCTTGATGTCGAGATGATCAATTTGAGGATATTCGGATATCAAAACAACTTCCTCTAATGAAAGTTTTGAAATAGGTTCAAATTTGATTGTTTAGAGCCTCGGTTCCGTATAAACTTTTTTTTAATTTTTCATGAATATGAAAATAAATAAATAAATTTTCAAATTAAAATAATAATTATATTAAAAAAATATTTGAACGGTTAATGAAAAATATGAACATAAAAAAATAAATAAATTTTAAAATTAAAAATAATAATTATATTAAAAAAACATTTGAGCCATTAGTTTACAATTGATTTTAGATGGATCACCTATTTGCATCGATCTTTGTTTTATACTTTTTTTGGGCCGCATTTTTGTTTCATGCAGTCCAGGCCGCATGAAAAAATTGTTCTTCTTGTTTTCTCAGTTGAGATTTTGCCTTCCGGAGGTATATCCTTGGGTATGGTCGGTTTCAACCACATGAATTTCGTAAATACCGTGTACCATACTCCTAAATGTTCGATCGTAATTAGTAAACGGAGCCAAAAGTTTATTATGATCACGCACAGTATGCTCTTTCGGGAGCATAGTTTATTTCTACACCCTCCGTCAGACGACGCACTTGTAACCATTATCACATGATTATTCTAAAAGTAAATAAATATTTCCAAATTTTGGGATTAAAATAAAATAAAATAAAAATTTGTATAGAACCTTAATTTCTGGTATTATTTTATGATAGACTCTCTTTTTCATTTTTATTTAAAGGGACATAAAAAAATCCCTAAAAATTTCACTCTACCTCTTATCCCCTTATCTCTTATCTCCCTATTTTATTGACTTTTGACCATAAAAATTAGCTCTAACAAATCTTTATAGATCATTTCATTCCAAAACTTTTGTAACTATTTTTTTCTTTTTCACCCATTAAAAAAGTTTTTGAGTTAAAATGGTATAAAAATATTTGTTGGGATTAATTTTTATAATCAAAATCAATAAAAAATGGAGATAATAGATGATGGGGTATAGTGAAATTTATTTTATACCGCAATGAAAACGTATGGTGAAATCTTTAGGGTTTTCTTATGCCGATTGAAAAAAAAATTGAAAGAATGTCTACCATGAAATAATACGAGAAATTAGAATTCTATTCAAAAATTTTCCTTAAAATAATCTTACGAAGTGTTTTAATCAAGGGAGTAACTGGCCCGTCTCAAATGAGTAAAATATCTTTTAGCAAAGTTTATATGCTCCCCTAGGAGCATAACGTAAACGAAAATTGTATCATGTGAGCATCCATTTTTAAGATGAATGCAAATAAGTGGTTCATTTAAAGTGTAACCAAGGGTCTAAATGTTTTATTATTATTTTTAGTTTTCATATCATTTTTTTTTTTTCGTATTTACGATCTCCATATTAAAAAAATTAAGATCAAATTATATTAAAAATATGTATTTATTGCCAAATCCGCATTTCTAAAATATAGAGAGTGGCCCCATAGAAACCTGGTCCTAATGTCAATTCACTAGTAGCCCTACTTAAGATTATTTCGTGGCCCCCAAATTGTGGAAATGAGAACGAAAACTTCTTACTTCGAACAAATCAAAAGAACACAGGGATTGTATTATAATCCAAAGAGGAGGATCATATCTTGCAAAGTAATGTTATTATAAAAAATAGGAAAAAGTTTATATGGAGTCGAGGCTCTAAACAATCAAATTAGAGCCCATCTCAAAAAGTTCACTAGAAGGGGTTGTTTTGATGCTCAAATATCTTCAAATTGATCATCTCGACATCAAGATACATTGATATGAGTAAAAAAAGTATTTCAAGTTTTGAAAATAATGCATCTTGAAATGCATTTTTGGACTGTTTAATTTTCAAGATTTTCAAGTTATCATATATTTGCCCGATTTACACCATTTTTTAAGCTTTAAATTCTATAAGTAAAGATAAAAATATATTTTAGGGCTATCACAAAGATTCTTAGCATGGGAACCACATTTCTCGATACTATTTGAAGGTGCGTTTTATTTTGATTGTTTAGAGCCACATCTTTATACAAACCCCACACTAAAAAATATTCTTGAATTGTTATTTTCCACGTTTATATCATTTTTCCATTGTTTTTTGCCCCAAAATACCACTACTTTGGGCTTTAAGTGATAAGAAAATCTTTAGCTTCCGATCCAAAGTTAAAAGACTCGAAGTATTGGCTTCGACCCATAAATGTTTAAAAGTTAGAAAGTATTGACTTCGGACTTTCATGCTTTAAACCAATGGTTTAAAAAACGGATCGGTGACCAGATCGAGCTCCCAAAAAACCGATGCGGATCGACGAATCGGCGATCTGGATCGAGAATCGAGTGAATCTGTTAGAATAAAGTTTAAAAAAAATCCGAAAAATTATTAAAATTCATTATAAATATTGTTTTTTAGGAATTCAATAAGAAATTAGGGTACTCCATTAAGAATTTTCATGTTTTTGAATGAATATACGAATATTGATATGTTCTTTCCCTGCATGAACCGCCATTCAGCATTTAATTTACATCACACAAAAAGATAAACATAGAATTATCATGAAATAAGTATATCAACATACATGGACTACAATAAAGCATAAAATTAGTAACATATGATCTAAAAATAAAATGATAGATGACGTTATTGATCTTCTTGGTCACGTTGGTGCCATTGATTGAATTCGTTTAACATTTCATTGATTCGATCTAAAAACAAATCATCGATATTAGCAGGCGTCTGACTATTTCCAAATCCCTGAGTGTTACTGTTTTGTTGTGTTCCCAATCCAAAATCCCCGAAGCTTGTCCATCCCTTCATGCTCACCTGCACTGTCGTGTTCATCCCTACACTGTTGCTGTTGAGACTAGATATGTGAATAATATGGCTGGGATATGGTGGCCTCATAATCATCATCTCTCTCATTTTCTCTTTGAATAATATGGATTAAAAAAAAATTAACAAATTTTCAAAAAAATCGATCATGGAATAAAAAAAAAA
>NW_006498846.1:2299667-2326314 GCF_000471905.2 Amborella trichopoda
CGATCATGGATTACAAAAAAATCGATCAAGTATTACAAAAAAATCTATCATGGATTTCAAAAAAAAAAACAAAAAAACAAAAAAAAAAACAAATTCCGTACGGACTCGCCGATTCCGTACAGTGAATCGGCGAGTCACTGTGTAGAATCGTCCGGTTCTCTCTAGAACCGGACGATTCCCGTTTTTTTTGCCGATTCGATCTGTCCATGGTGATTCCCGAGTCGAACCGAGCGAGTCCGGTTCGACTAGGCGTTTTTTTAAACACTACTTTAAACCTTTATCTCCATAGTTCTGTAGTTAGAATCACGATTCGGACTCGTCGTTCATTTTGGTGTTAGATTGTATTTTTTATGTTGTATACACATATTTTTTTATAATTATATTGCTCTTATATATTCATTTCATTATAAGTTGTACTTTAAATTTTATTTTTACTTTAAAATGAATGTAATGGTCAATAGATATTCAAACAAGAAACAAACTCTAAATATTCACGTATTTTATTAAAATAATAAAAATCCATAATGCAATACCTTCTTGAAATAAGATATAGTGATTTATGGCCTCATTAAGGGTATGGCTATAAATAGAGCAGAATGACGGACTAAGAATTATGTAGTCCACCCTAATTAGTGGGGAAAAAGCTTTGACAATGATGATAATGAATGCAATACCTCCATTTTCACCAAAAAAAATCAAATAAATAAATAAATAAAATAAAATAAACATGTTTTAATGATTTCTAAAAAAAAGTGAAACTCTTTTAAGGCCTGATCGACCAAAATTGACAGATCCACTAGTTTGGATTGCTAACTTGCTGACCCAAATCCGTTGGGGTGGCAACAAGCTAGGCCTAGGCTAGGCCAACCCTAGTCTTTATTGGGCTAGCCTAGCTTTAAAAGGGTTGAAGGGGCCTTGGCACAAGCCGTCCCCTGCCTTTGTCAAGGCTGGGTTGGGCCAAACCATGCTAAAAACAAAAAAGGTAAATCAAAGCAAAACAATAAGAAAAAAAAGGCGCAGGGCAAGGATGAACTAGGCTGCCCTATCGCGAACTTGACTCGGCCCACCTGGTTAGCCCTGTCTTTGGGCCATGGTGGTGTTGACATGTATGGCTAAGAGGCCGTGCGTGTCTTAGCCTACATTTGTGGGCATTTCATATTTCCAACGATCATATCCATATGAATGTAACCTTTCGTCCAACGGTCATAGCCATATGAACGTAACCCTTCAGAAACCCGTTAGAGATCAGGGAACCCTTTTGTTTATGAGATACCCATTAGAGAAATACAACAGTAACCTTTCTTTCCCTATAACCCTTCACATGTAGATGATATTCAGCTAACCTTTCTTTCCCTATAACCCTCCACATGTGGATGATATCCCGCTAACCTTTCTTTCCCTATAACCCTTCACATGTGGATGATATCTTATGATAGGCAACATAAGATGTTTTTCCCATATCCTTCATCTCAAACTGAAAAGAAAGCGATGACTTATTCTTATCAATCATTTCTAAGTCATTTCCAGCTATTAGGATATCATCTACATATAATGAGAGTACTGTAAATTTACTCACATTATTGTGAATATTTAATAGCTGAAAATAATGTAGAAATGATTGATAAGACTAAGTCATCGCTTTCTTCTCGGTTTAAGATGAAGGATATGAGAGAAACATCTTATGTTGTTGAATAGAATTCATTCCTAAGAATCCATATGCACAAATATATGAACATATTACCAAATAGAGTTCATTTCCAAGCTTTCACTTTTTTTATATGAAGTAAATAGATTGGACCATTGTGTGTATGTCTTGAATAGTGTGAGTAAATTTACAATACTCTCATTATATGTAGATGATATCCTAACAGCTGGAAATGACTTAGAAATGAGTGATAAGACTAAGTCGTCGCTTTCTTCTCGGTTTGATATGAAGGATATGGGAGAAACATCTTATGTCTTAGGCATAAAAAAAACTAGAGATAGAAAATAAAAAATTGTTGTTCTTAAGCCAAGAGAGATATCTTGACTCTGTTCTCAAAAGATTTAAAATAGAAAATTGTAAAACATTGTCTACTCTTATTGAAAAGGGAGTAAAGTTTTCTAAGAAGGATTGTCCAGTAGAAGGACAACAAAAGGCCAACGTTCCCTATGCACAAGCTATTCACAATTACTGTGAGCAAATTCACAATACTATCATTATATGTAGATGATATCCTAATAGCTGGAAATGACTTATAAATGATTAATAAGACTAAGTTATCGCTTTCTTCTCGGTTTGCAAAGAACGATATGGGAGAAATATCTTATGTTGCTGAATAGAATTCATTCCTAAGAATCCATCTGCACAAATATGTGGACATATTACCAAATAGAGTTCATTTCCAAACATTCACTTTTTTTATATGAAGTAAATATATTGGACCATTGTGTGTATGTCTTGAATAGTGTGAGTAAATTCACAATACTCTCATTATATACAGATGATATCCTAATAGCTGGAAATGACTTAAAAATGATTGATAAGACTAAGTCATCGTTTTCTTCTCAGTTTGAGATGAAAGATATGGGAGAAACATTTTATATCCTAGGCATAAAAATAACTAGAGATTGAAAATAAAAAATTGTTGGCCTTAAGCCAAGTGAGATATCTTGACTCTGTTATCAAAAGATTTAAAATGGAAAATTGTAAGACATAGTCTACTCCTATTGAAAAGGGAGTAAAGTTTTATAGGAAGGATTGTCCAATAAAAGGACAAGAAAAGCCCAATGTTCCCTATGCACAATCTATTGGTAGCTTGGTATATGCAGTAAGATGTACAAGACCAGATTTGAGTTATGCCGTAGGACTTGTTAGTAGATATCAAAGTAATCCAGACATAGCTCATTGGAAAGCAGTTAATGTACATTAAGGGAACAAAGTATCTAAAATTGTGTATTCAAGCAGATAAGCTTGAATTATAGATGCAGATTTTGCTGGGGATAAGGACGATAGTAAGTCCACCTCAAGACATATCTTCATTTTTGGAGGGGCAATTGTTTCTTGGTTTAGCAAGAAACAAGGGTGTGTAGCTAGGTACACACAGGAAGCAGAATACATTGCATGTAGCACTGACACATGAAGCAAAATACATTGCATGTAGCACTGACACAGGAAGCAGAATACATTGCATGTAGCCCTGCTTGTACTTTTGCCGTTTGGATAAAGCGCTTCATAGATAACTTGAAGCTGCAAATACTCGACGGACCGATCTAAATATTTTGTGATAATCAAGCTGCAATTAAAGTAATTCAAAGTGGAGCAAATAGCTCCAAAGGAAGACATATAGATGTCCAATATCACTGTATTCAGGATGTAGTTGAGAAAGGTGCAGGAACTGTTAGTTACTTGCGCTCATCAAATATGATCGCTAATGCATTAATAGAATGTTTAAGTGTTGAACTACTGTCTAAGTACACTAGCTTAATGGGATTTAAAATGTTTAAGTTAGAAAGTTCTCATGAGTGAGAAATCCGTATTAGCGTGGAAATTCTCATGATAGAGTAGCTTAATAGACTTAAAATGTTTAAGTCAGACAATTTTTTCATGAGTGAGAAATCCGCATTAGCCTGAAAATCCCCATGATGGACATTTGTTCAGTTTTCATGAGTGATAAATCCTCATTAACATGAAAATCCTCATGATGGACATTTGTGAGCTTAATGGGATTAAGTAAATCATTTTTCATGAGTAACAAATCCACATTAGCGTGAAAATTCTCATGATAGACATTTATTATGAGAGACATATCCGCAAAAGCGTGAGAAAAACCTCATGACAAGATATTTTCTTAAAGATCATACTCAAAAGTGGGAGTATGCATGTGACTTATTAAGGTCATACTCAAAAGTGGGAGTATGCATGTGACTTATTAAGGTCATACTCGAAAGTGAGATTATGAATGTGACTTATTATGCTCGGCCGTCATAGCCAAGTGAGAGATGTTGACATGTATGGCTACAAGGAACCTATATTTGTGGGAATTACATATATTCAATGGTCATATCCATATGAACGTAACCCTTCAGAAATCCGTTGGAGATCAGGGAACCCTTTCGTTTCTCAGATACCCGTGGGAGAAATACAACAGTACCCCTTCTTTCCCTATAAAATGGAAACCCAAAGAGAGGATGTGAATAGCAATGAAAAGGCGTACACCTCTCTAAACGGCAAAGGGATAAAATCCGGGCTCTGCAATCACCAGCCTCACGGTACTTCTTCTCTGATCTCGGGTTTGATCTTATACACGCTTCATCAAATTTTGCTAACAGGTGGCTTGGCCCTCATGCCACATTTTATGGCCCAAGTCCTTGTTTTTTTGTGACTGGCCAGGCCAACGGAGCAAACTTGCCCATGGCCAGCCCTACAGTCTAATTTCTCCCTGGATGATTGGCCTGCCCAATCAATTTGTGGTTTCAAGCACTCATTCAAAGGTAAAAAAAAGAAACTCAACTTTTCATTGATTTATATGGTCTTTCAAGGCCTTGATACCAAGTTTCCTTAACTCTAGGGGAAGTATGGACCCGAAAGGGATCCATGTGACTAGCCGGGTTTTTGTGGTCTGGGTCCAGAAATGGTATTTATAGTCTTAGAACCCCAAACTATTGGGTTTGGGGCTAGCTCAACTATTGCCATGAGAGTTTAATCCCTCAACTGAGGTTGGCGTGTGGCCCATGGTCATTACATGTCCAAAGCATTAGTGGATCAATGTGGATTATAGTGTATATTGTGGATCTTTCTTGATTATTGTTCATGCTATAGATCTCTATCCCATGGTCATTACATGGCCAAAGCATTAGTGGATCAATGTGGATTATAGTCTACACTGTGGATCTTTCTTGATTATTGTTCATGCTATAGATCTCTATGGATTACCAAGGACTACTGTACATATGTGTGGGGAGGCTTAGCTTGATTGGGCAAGGATCAAATCACTGTCATTAACTAACCCATACCATGTGTATATGACCAAACCCATAGGGGAATCTACCCTTTCTAAGTGATCTACAAGAAAGGGGTCATGCACATGTATTTTAGAGGTTGATGCCCGAGTCTTTGTTTTTGGGGGTGCACTTGCAGACCACTTTGATCCAAAAACCCAACTATCTATTGGTTGATTTTGACGGAACAAGTATTAACCTCAGCTTAAGACCATTGATCATGAGTACCTTTGGCCAAATTTAAGATAATAGTCGAGGTTCGGGGTAAGATGAGTAGGGTACCCAACATATTCAAACCACATAAAACGTTAAAATAAGCCGTTTTTTTTTTCGTTATTTTTTGTGAGATTTATAGAAATTTTTTAAGCCTAAAATTAGCTAGAAAATTTATTTTGGAGAATTTAAAATAAGAGCAAATAGGGTGTCAACACACATGTGAGGCCCAAATAGCCAGTCGGCTACTTATATATACAAAGGAGACCCATACGTGGTCCCCATTGTTCCATCATGTGGATAATGTCGTCATGATGTCACCAAGGTGTTACTATTCCTAAAGGCATGTTTGGTAGGACATATAAAGTGTTTTCGTTGATTGTGTTAGTTTAATTGGCACATGGGTGTATTGGTATATCTCCTAAATGTTGAGCTCATCCGGTTAAGCCCTCTCGTGAAATTGCAGATGCGCACAGTAGAATCCAGATTCAGGACAAAATACACCAAACGTTCCTGTGTGTATGAGTGAAAATAGCAAGCAATAAATAAATAAATAATAAATTAATAAATACATATCAAATTTATATCATTCACCTCCACAAAAAAAGAAAAGAAAAAAGATTAGATTCACTATTGAAAAATAATAATTATAAAATCATCCAAAATGTAAATTTTTTTTGGGCTTTTTGATTTTTTCTAAAGACTTCTCTTCTCTTGTATTTCTATCTTTGAGGTTTTGTCTCTCTCACAATCATTTTTTCCCTATCTCTCTTTAACAAGCTTTTCTATCTATTTTCTACTTCTTTCTAATAAGAATGATGACTTTCTCTCCATTCTTCTTCTTCTCTCTGAGGCTTTTTGCATCTCGCAGTAGAGAAGCACACCCCAGAAGAGGATCAAGTGATTAAAAAGCAACTCCTCTCTCTCTCTAAAAGATAAAGAGACTCTTTACAACCCGACGACTCACGTTGCTTTATCCTTGGATAGCCATCTCTTTGACTTGCGTCGCAAATCAATATTATAAGTTTCTAAGATTGCGCAAAAATTGTGGAAGTCTTCCCACATGGGACAAACCTTTCCAATTGTCTTGCGCAAAAAATTGTGGAAGTCTACCCACATGGGACAAACTTTTTCAATAATCTTGCCCTCCTGTCCCATGGGGGAGCATCTCCTTTGTAGATTGAAGGAGCTCAGATGGCACCCATGCCAGCCACACTTCTGCACAACTCCTGTTTGTCTCTGGCCAAGGTCTCTCTAGCAACAACTTCTTTTCAAGAGCATCCTAAATTCAATGGTAACGCATATCAATGTGCTTCATCCTTGAATAAAAACTATCATTCCTTGAATGAAAACTATCATTCTTATTCAAGTGGATAACGCTTTGACAATCACAATGGACGATATACATGTCATGTTTCAAGCCCAAGTCCCAGAGAAATCTCTACATCTATGTCATCTTCTTTTAGTCTTATGTGACGACAATGTACCATGCCTCTTTGCTCGACAGAGTCGCACACTTATGCAGTTTTGGCTGTCATGAAACAACTCCCCTATAAAAGTAAACATGTATCCCTAGATTAACCTCTTAGAGTTTAGAGTTTAGAGTATATATGTTCAGCCATGTTTGCATCTGTGTACTCTTACAACATATGTTTACTTCCTCCAAAGTACAAACATACTCTGAATATTCTTCTGAGATATTTAAAAATCCAGTTGATTGCTGCCCAGTATTCTTTGTCAAGATTAGTGATGAGTCTGCTCACTGCGTCAAATGTGTGTATGATATAAAGCCTCGTAGACACCATGACGTATATCAAACTTCCTACAGTCAACGCATAAGGTACTTTCAACATTTACTCCTCATTCTCATTTGAATGTCTTTGCTTGGCACTTAATTTGAAATGGCTTCCAAGTGGGGAACTGACAGGTTTTGCTTTGAACCTTTTGAACACTTTTTCAATATACCTTTCTTATGACAACCATAGCTTCCCAACCTTCCTGCCTTCCTGTCACAAGAGATCTTCATACCCAAGATCTATTGAGCAGGTCCAAAGTCTTTCATGGTAAAAGCATTGCTCAACTCTTCTTTCAACCTATCAATTTTGTTGATATCCTAATCGACAATCATCATGTCATCAACATACAAAAAAAAGATTATGAAATTACTGTAAGAGAACTTATTAACGAACACACAATGGCATGAGGATATCCTCTTGTAGTTTCTGTCTTATATTTTAATATATGCATGGACATGAGAAAAAAATGAATTTCAAGTTTTGGAAGTAGTGTATTTTATAATGTATTTTTGGACTGCCAATTTCGAGATTTTCAAGTTTTCATAGATCTGTCGATGTACACTACTTTTGAAGATTTAAACTTTATAAATAAAGATGAAAATATATTTTAAGGCTATCACAAAGATTTCCAACATTGAAACCACATTTCTCAACACTATTTGAAGGTAGGCTCTAATTTGATTGTTTAGAGCCTAGGCTCCATACAAACCGCACCATAAGGTTGCAACATTAAACAATCCAATTAAGGCGCACCTCCAAATTTTATCTGTAATTTTGGTATAAAAAATTCTTAGGATTGTCTCAAAATCTATTTTTATATCTAATTATAAAATTTTAAATTCCAAGAATGGTTAAAATCAAGTAGATCTATAAACTTATGAAAGTTTTGAAAATGGCAATCTAGATAAGGTGTTGCAAGATGCATTATTTCTGGGACTCAAATCTTCATTTTTTTTTTTTTTTTGTGTTTTCATATTCATACATTTCAATTTCAAGATAATCAATTAGAGTTTCAACATTTAAACAACCTTTTTTTTATGAAATTTTGAGGTGCATCTTTATTTCTTCATTTTAAGGTTGCAAATTTATATAAACGTTTTTCTATATATACATATAATGATAAAAAAAAACTTTGAAAATTGTGGAGGTATTTTGATTTATTGAATTATTTTTATCATAATTTTAAAGGTATTTTGATCATTTATTTTATTGAATTATTTTTATCATAATTTTAAGGGTATTTTGATCATTTTATTTTATTGAAGTATTTTTATCATAATTTTTAATTTTTACAGGTGTATGATTGTGAGAAGTATTGAATTATTTTATCATAATTTTTAATTTTTACAGGTGTATGATTGTGAAAACTATAAATGCCAAAACTTGAGCTTAATCTGCTATATAGAAAAGAAAACAAGTAAACAATAATATGGATTATAAAAAAGTAAGACTTGAGCGTAAAATATAGAATGTAGGGGAATATTTTTAAATTCCAATAATAGAATGGGATTTTCCATAAATTCCCCGTTAATTTACAATATGTCATGTGGATGAATTTGCTTATAAAATTCACATATAAATTATATACTTAATTAATACGTTGTCTATATAGTTCAATGCATTCTTATTTCCTTGTATGTCACTGTATTTTATGTAATTGCATATTCATGTTAATATTTTGAATAATAACCATGAGAAAAATGCATTCTTATTTCCTTGTATGTCACTGCATTTTATGTAATTGCATATTCTTGTTAATATTTTGAATAATAACCATGAGAAAAAGATTACCTCAGGTAACAGACCAGAAGCATACAACCCAAAGACAAAAAAAATGAGGAAAAAAGCAGAGGAAAACGAAGGTGAGCAATGAGATAGTATTCCATAATCAATGATCCACCCCATTTCTCAATCTAGTTTGAGCATTTTGTTGCAATTATCTTCTCTTTGCACACGGAATAGGAGACTGGCTCATGATAATGTTAGTGAGCCTCCAGGAGTAATCTAACCGCATTGGCTCATCTACTAAAGTTCATGAATCGTTAGTAAAAAGGGACTTGAAGTGGAAACCAACTTTTAAGTGCAGTCAAGAGTTCTCCTTTCAGCTTCAGTAAAATTACAAGTTTGAATAGGTCCTGCATAGCTCAGGAAAATTCTGGGATAAGAATTCTAGAAGGTAATGTCTTAATTTATTTTCCACCCCTGACAACTCTGAATACGACAATAACTGCCATCAAAGTCAGATTTAAGAAACTCTCTACCACATCCAAGTCCCCAGCTCCAAAACCAAATAATTCTGAAGCTAAGGGCCTAATGGATCATAGAATTCCAAGTCTTTCATAATTTCATGAAGTCCATATCTATGCTCTTCATGATCATTTCATTTATATATTTTAAACATCCTAAAAAATAGCCAAAGAAATATCCTCAAAGAATGTGACCTCAATCAACCAAAATGCAACATGCAACTGACAGATGAGATCCTTCAACGATATTGGTGTGACCACAGTGAAACTCACAGTTCCAATAAAAATTCCCTCCTCTTGCAATCATAAAGGTTGATACAGTAGGATCTTCTCAAAGTCTCCAATGTTTGCCGACATAAGAATCAAGCAATTCAAGCTAACCATTCTAGTTTTTGAAGATATATGCAGTGAGATTTGTGACTAACTAAAAGCAAGACATGAATTAAACTTGGAAACCCAACTCTAGTCAATAGATAAGTGTCCATCCCCTTCCCCTTATATGTCATTCAGAAAGGATCTAGCTGAGAAATAACCCTCGGTCCTAAACTCTTTAGCTCCTCTTTCTAATCAACCATCACACTCCTATAAGCAAAGGCACAAGGACACAATCACTTGTCACCTCCAAACTATCCAACTATCACCACAAAAGATACAAGTAGACTAGCTTTTGTCAAGAGCCTCCTCCGCACATCCCATATCAGAGCAAAACCTGAGTTTACTCACATCCTCAGTCCTAAATGCATTCCCTCTCTTTATCTTTTCTCCTACAGAGAAGATAGCCCACCAATGCCTTGAAAGATACAAGTAGACTAGCTTTTGTTAAGAGCCTCCTCCGCACATCCCATATCACAGCTAAACCTGAGTCTACTCACATCCTCAGTCCTAAATGCATTCCCTCTCTTTATCTTTTCTCCTATAGAGAAGATACCCCACTGATGCCTTGAAATCATGCTATGCTTTCCTGGATCCTTGATAATGCACCCATTTCTCATGATCGTACTTCCCTGCAACCAATCTAGCTTGGAGGGTCACTGGCTCAATGTTGCCACCAATCTAGGTTGGAGGGTCACTGGCTCAATGTTGCCACCAATCTAGCTTGGAGGGTCACTGGCTCAATGTTGAAATGCCAAAGACATTTGTCTAAAAGGTATTCTTATCCAAGTTATATATTTAAAGAGTATTCATGTCCATCAAGATGCCTGATCTGCAAACCATCATGGTTTCTTGGCACAGCCTCTTTAAAACCTCTGAATGGTATTCAATTTCCTGGCCACCCGCATTGCATCTCAAAAAGGAACATCAATATCATTATTGCAATAGGATATTAATTTTTTTATGAATAAAAATTGCAATAGGATATTATTCATGTACTACATTTAAGTTTTTAAAATTTCTCCTCATTTAATTACCTCAAATACAATATAATTAAAATTTTACATATTGTTTTGGGTGATATGATTTTGCACTGAATTTCCACCTGCACACTTGTCTAGGTTACAGGCATGCACATCCATTTCAAATAGCCAGATCAGATTTCCACAAAAAAATAGAAATGTCCAAGTCCTTGAAACTACTAAAATACATTAGTCAAGTAAAATGGTGTGCATGTCTGTGTGTGCACGTGTGTCTGTGTTTGTATTTATGTGTATGCATGTGTGTATAAAGCCAATACAAGTCAATGGCATGAAAAGACAAACGAAATTGACCATCATTTATAAGAACAAATCATTGTTAAGGCCTTCAAAGGATGATACATCAATCATCCTTGGAAAATCAGGTAACTTCAGGTTATTTGAACATAGTTTGGGGAATGGCAGTTATTACTAAAAATAGGAAGAAAGTATGAACAACAATTACTCTAATCCAAAATGAATCCATCGGGAGAAGTATGAATCATTCTGATCCCACGACAAAGCAAAAGGAAATCCAACTACAAAACACAAATTTCTCATTCACATCATGTAAGCTAATAAATTATGTGTAACAACTTCTGTTGATTTTTTTTCCCTCCCTATGGTTTCTCCTGTACCCACATATAAATAAGTATGCATTTGACTACATGATGTTATGTCATGGAATCTCTCTCAAATGTACACATATCTTAACTAGAACGCAAGTATATGGAAAGACATTCCAAAACTTTGTTCACTTTTCATATTCACTAAAAGAAACAGTTTTTAGATTGAAAGTACTTTGGATTGCTATTCATGTGCGCATGGTATGGACATTGTACTTGTGTTAGAATCAGATAGGAGTACAATGTCGGATGCCTCGTGCCATGAAGAACAAGATTTGGCAACATGGCTATATTTTAAAGAGAACAAAATACAATATTAGCTCATACAGATTTCTAAATTCATGTTTCCACCCAATTAAGAAAAGACCATCAAAGTCTATATCAATGATGTTATGGGTGTTGATACTCCTAAGGAATCACACCCAAACAAAAGAATCCATGTATCATAGATTAGTGATGACTTTTTATTCTTTATGGCATCAAATGCCCATAGTATCATAACTTGCATTGGTCACAATAAAATTGAAATCTATAAATTCGATTTCACTGTACAGGAGAAACAAGGAATGACAAATAGGAATAAATTCTTAACAAAAATTACTCCCCTTGTGGGACCTACTTGAAAATGGATATAAAAATGAAAAAGTAGGGACGTAGGAAATGCAATCAAGTGATCCAAAACAAAGAACAACATAAACAAACATCATCATAGTTAAAGCTTTTTTCCCAACTAATTGTGGTCGGCTACACGAATCCTAATCTGCCATTCTACTCTATTAAGGGCCATACTCTCAATGAGGCCACAAGTCTAAAAAAGGTGAGGCCCTTAAACTTTCCCTTAACCAATCCCATTCTTTGGTAAAGGGCCTGGGTTGTGTCAGGTAAGCAGCAAATGTAAAACTTTGCCAAACTAATCATGAATCTTGAAAAACATGATCAAACAATGCTAATAAAATGACATGAACATATATAAAGGAGGGAGAGACATCAAAAGACAAACCAAGATTGTCGCGGGACGGTGACTCGATGATCATTGTAAAGAAAATCGATATCCATGGTAGAAAAAATTTAACGAAGGATAACCCAAGTACTGAGTAGCTAAGCACACAGGAGTGAACAATGTTACTAGAATCCCATAGAGTTTCTGAATAATTTGGGTCATCAGTTAGAAACCCCATCCCAAAAGGCCAATGATTCAAAAAGCGGACAGCCCAGCACCTAGGCAGTCCGAAAGGCCTGGGCACATCGCCTAGGCCTAGGCGTAGGCGGCCAATCTGGGCGATCAATCCTTGGGCAGTCACCTAGGCTGTACGGAACCTGCCTAGGCGGGTGCCTAGCACCCAGGCCTGGGCGGCAGCTCATGGCCTACACCCCGCCCAAGGGCGGAAATTGATTTTGGTAGGGGCAATTTTGGTCATTTGTTTTTGTTTTTAAGGGCCAAAAATTAGGGTTTTAGGTTCATTTGAACCCTAAAACTTGTTGGAGCCAATTTTTGAGAGAGAAAGCCCCCAAAAATTTAGTTTTTGGTGAATTTTTTAGGATCGAAGGGTTTCTCAAAGTTAACAAAAATTGATCAAAACATCACCCATTTATATTAGATTTACTTTTTGATGTTTTGCAAAGTTATTAGGGGATTTTTTAGAAGATTTTAAGTATTTAGAAGCATCTTTGAGGTGGAAGTTTGAAGATTGAGCAATCAAACTCAAAGTCAGTGATTTTTTTTATTGCTTTAATAATTTGCATTATTTTTTAGATGTCTCCTTCAGGATCTAATAGAAGTGGTGATCCTGGTTGAAAATATGGCTATAACCTGGATCCTAATGATAAAAATTGCATAAGATGCAAGTTTTATGAAAATGATACAAAAAGAGGCATAAACCGGTTCAAGAAACATCTTGCCGATATTAGGGGGGGGGTGTTGCCCTATGTAAAAAGATTCCTGATGTTGTTAAAGAGGAAATAAACAATTTTTTAAACATGGTGAAAATGAAAAAAGATGAGAGATTTGCCTTTGTAGCAGAGATTAGGTCTGGGGTTTGGGTCAATTTTGATGATGATAATAGTGATAAAGAAAGGGAGGGATGTCAAGAGGTTGAGCAATCCATTATTAAGGGAAAGGGAAAGGAGTTGTAATTGCTTCTGGTTCTAGGACTAATAAGCTTCGGGTTAGATGCCCTATGGATAGCTTTTTACCTCTGCCTGACTCTGAGGTTGCAGGAGAGAAAATAAAAATGCAAACCACCATTAAAAATAGAATCAAGAAGGAAGAGAGAGATACAGTTGCGTATTATCTTGCTACATGGTTTTATGAGGCGGACATTCCTTTCAATATCGCTCGCTTAAGCAGCTTCTATGCTGTGATAGAGGCAGTTGGCCAATTTGGCCCTGAGATGAAACCCCTAACCCCATATGAGCTTTCAGAGCCTTTTTTAAAAAAAGCAGTGAGTACCACGAAGGAAGCTGTAGAACTTAAGAAGGCTGCATGGGCTCAGTATGGGATTTCTATTATGATTGATGCTTGAAGTGATAGGAAGAGAAGAAGTCAGATGAATTTGCTTGTGAATTGTCCTGCAGGGGCTGTCTTTTTGAGGTCTATTGATGCCTCTGATCATATCCATGATGCCCATTACATATTTCAAGTGATAGAGAAGAGAATCAAGGAGGTTGAGGACCATCTTGTTGTACAAATTGTCACAGACAATGCTGCTCCTAATGTTGTTGCACTTTGTTGCGCATAGCGTATCCTAGAATCTTTTGGACACCATGTATAACACATTGTATAGACCTCATGCTTGAGGCTCTTGGCGGTTTAACCGAGATATCAGGTGTAGTGAAGAAGGCCCAGTTAGTTACAAATTTCATTTATAACCACCATCTCACCCTCAGCATGATGCGTACCTTTACAAAGAAGAAAGAGATTGTGAGGCCTGGGGCCATGAGATTTGCGACCTGGTACTTATGTCTAGATAGATACATTTGAGGATAGTGCAGTTGAGGCAAATGTTTATCTCGGATGAGTGGAGAGCATGTAAATGGTCTAAGGATCAGGTTGGGAAGAGGGTGAGAGATATTATACTTTCTAAGGGTTTTTGGAGAGCAGTGAAGGGTGCTCTTAAGGTATTTTTTCCTATTGTCAAAGTCCTTCGCATGGTTGATAGTGACAAGCCTTCTATGGGCTACATATATGATGCTATGGAGAAATGCAAAAGAGAGATAGACCAAAATTTCAATGATGAAGAAACCCGCTACACGCCTGTTTGGGAGATTATTGATGAGAAGTGGGATAAGCAGCTACATCAACCATTGCATGCAATTGGTTATTATTTGAACCCAGCTTTTTTTTATATTGACAAGGATATACAAACAAATGACACAATTATGAATGGATTTAATGAGTGTATAGAGGTGCTAGTCCCTGATCCTGATATGCAGGATATTATATGCGTTGATGAGCTGATAAATTACAAGTGCTCATTAAAGCCCTTTGGTAGTCCAATAGCAATGAGGCAAAAGACCAAAATTAATCCAGGTATTAATAATATTCTTAAGTTTATCTTCATCAAGTTCAAGTAATCAAGTAATTTTATTATTTATTTATGATTTTTTTCATATCTCTGCAGCCCATTGGTGGAGCCAACATGGGTGTAGTTCTCCAAATTTACAAAAGTTGGTCATTCGGATCTTAAACCTAACCACTGCATCCGGTTGTGAGCGTAATTGGAGTACTTTTGAAGGGGTAAGGCCATAAGGGTAATTTGTAGAATTTTATAAATAATACATGAACCATAGATATTAGATTTTAATTAGTTTCATTTGACTTTGTTCGATTCATACAAAGAAAAAGAATAGGCTTGAATCAAAGAGGCTCAATGACCTCGTCTATGTCAAGTACAATCGATTCTTGAAGGACAGGTTTACTAAGAGAGATAAAAGAGACCCCATTAGATCAAAAAATATAGACCATGTTATGGAGTGGCTAGTTGATGATGATGAGGTCGAGGGGCATGAAGGATTGACATGGGACATGGTCATGGATGCTTCAGGGACATTAGCTGACCCTCCTAGAACCACTAGATCTTCTGTACAGAGAACAAGGATGGAGGACGAGAAGGAAGAAGAGGCTGATTCAGAAGAGATGGAGGAGGACGGGGACGACCAATATGTCAAGGAAGGTGACAACTCCGTCGACTCCGATGAATATGATGCCAAAGCAGCTGACCCAAGATTTTCTGATGATAAATGAATGATGAATGTTGATTATTGAATAATTATTAAACTTTGAAGTTTGAACTTTGATTGAAATATTGTGTATTGAACTATTGAAGATTCTTTTGAGTCTTCAAGTATTACTTTCATAGTTTCATAATTCAATTTGATGGTGTACTGCAGTACTGGTGTGATACTATTTGATAACTTGGTTTGATAATTTGGTTGGTTGTAAATTTTAAGTTTTAATTAGATATGGATCACGAACCGACTTATGGATTATGGTTATGCTTATGGAGTGTGTGCTAAATGCTAATATGTAGTATAATTTGAATTATGTACTGCAATACATATAACTGATACTGACATAACTACATTGCCGAATCCTTATTTGGATTCAACTGGGCTGCCTAAGTTCTGGGCACTCGCCTAGGCGTTGGGTGGCTTGGACCCGCCAGGCCACCTAGGACCCGCCTAGCGCTTTTTGAAACACTGCAAAAGGCGAATTAGTATAGTAGATCTCATAGCATGGCATATTATCAGATGCGACTTATTTTCAGTTTATTGTTTTTCCACAGAAGTGTGAATTCTGGGGAAACAATCTCGCCATATTTAGATTTTACAAACAATGATGTTAATATACTTGTCCATCAAGGAGAAACCAATTTCCACAAAACATAAATGCCTTTTTACCCTCTACTCATTTATATATTTTGAAATGATATACCCTTCAAAAATCCAATAAGTAGCTTCAATGGAGAAGATGAGAACTCTCTCTATGGAAAAGTAGACCGATGAATGCATTTCACAGTAAACCTACAAATAAGACCAACAAGCCTAGATTTCTCGCATGGCACAGTACCCAATACCATAGTTGTAGGAAACACCAGAGATTCAGAATAATAGGAAATGGAAGCGCGGAACCGCAGGTGAACAGTAGATTCCTATTGTTGGAATCCCCAACATGTAGCAAGAATCGAGATTCCTACTTTATCGAAATTGCGTTCCAACCCAAATGGAATCCAGATTCCAGCCTTCTTGGAATTACGCAGCAAACCCAATTAGAATCAACATTCATAACCTTTTGAAATCGAGTTTCAACCCAACTAGAATTGAGATTCCTACATTTATGGTATCATGTACCCAACTACCTAGAATAGCAGTGGAAACAACAGGACACAAGTTTCATAGGGAAAAATGTTCAAGGTTGTAAAGCATACTTAAGAAGGCAGCCCTTAGTAATGAAATCGATGCATTCAGTTTGGTTAGCTAGGGTTTCCCTTGTATTGGAATCAAGATCCTCAACAATCCTAAATACCTGCACAAGGGTTCTCGTAGTGCTGAAGATGTATTGAATTGCCTTATTAAGGTTCTGGATAGAATAAAAAATGTAAACATAATTGACCTAGCATTAAAGGGCCGTAACCCGGTGTTGGTCCCGTTTAAGCAGGGTCCAAGGAGGGGTGGGCTGGAAACAGTCTCAACCTTTGGCTTGTGCACAAAGTGGCCGCTCTCAGGACTCGAACCTGCACTCTTGCGCTGGTTACCCGAGCTCGTGCGCTGGTTACCCGAGCCTTTTACCATCACACCAAGTGACGGCCCCTTTGATTAGGTAATAATGATATTTTTTTAAAAAAAAGATATTTATTCTGGGTTCTCAAAATTTAGGAATGATGCTAAGTACATTTCAGAGACACCCACAGTTCTAAAACACTGATTGTCTATTAAATAATAATAAATATGAAAGGAAAAAGGTTTACAAAAGGTTGCAACCTTATACAACAGAAGGTGCACCTCAGAAATCAAGTACAAAAGAGTATTCTAAAGTTGGAAAACCTTCCAATTGATTATCTGGACCTCGAGATGTATAGATATAAAGAAAAAAAGAATTGCAAGTAAAAAAATAATACATATTGTAATAAGTTATTTGGACCATCCATTTCAAGATTTTCAAGTGTTTATAGATTCGGTCAATTTTCAGTATTTTTGAATTTTAAATTTCATAATTAGGGTTGAAGATAGATTTCAAGCCATTGGAAGGTTTCTACGTTGAAGCTACATCTTTAGGCAAATTTGGATGTGTGCCTTTTGTTTAATGTAAGGTGGGAACCTAAAACCAATCTCATTCAACTAGGGAAGTTGTCTTCATGATCACAAAATGTATAAATATTATTGTATTTTATACTAGAAAATAAGATGCTCTTTTTAATGCATATATTTGAAAAATGAGACTGTGTTTCTGATGCTCCATGTTGTAATCCATGGCAAATGAATCGAACCCAAGACTCTTTCCCAATCCTCTTTTAAGAAGTACTCGACAAGTTCTAACACTAGTAGAAAAGCAAGTTGTATAAGATCCTTAATTTTAATTTACAATATACTACTGTCTACTTCGTGTGTGATTCTAAAAAGATCAGGTCAATAGAACCGAGATTCCGTGTTCATCAAATCACGATTTCATGCACCTATAAACCACAATATTTGTGCTATGGAATCTGGATTTCGAAAAAATAGAATCAAGATCAATAAATGTGGAATCAAGATTCTTAACTTTATGAAAATGGGTCCCATGAAGATTCCATGATGGAATCGCTGAATTGGGATTCTGAGGCGGAATCACCAAGCGTAAGAGATTATGGTGAGAATGCCCAATACCATCACAACCCTTTCTTAAGAACCACCCAGCTTGTAAATTTCCTGGGCTTAGATCTCTTAAAAATAAGAGAAACAATGGCTGTAAGAGAGAGAAGGGAAAACAAGAAAGAGAGAAAGAAAGGGAGCACATTGGGGGCCAAGGAAAAACCCTAGGCCTATCTCTTGTGTCTAAGTTAGAAAGGAAAATACTATCCTATGAAAATTATAAGAGTAATCATTCCTAAAGAACGATAAAGTCAGCATGGTGATGCAGATAACAGCTTGGTTATCACAAGGCATAGGTTTAGGCAGTGTGATGGGACGTAGACAGTCGTAGGAGCTTTGCTTCTTGTATTGTAGTCTCTGTATGAGCCTACCGATTTAGCGAGAGCGAGTGTAGTGAGGGTGCCCTCCTTACTTTCTTTATAATTAGAGAGGACAAACGCAACATCAAACTAGCAAGCGGCATCCCAAGTCACTTAGGAGTGTTCATCGCCTTAAATGTTGTGTGTGATGTCATGGCCCGATATTCAGCTCTTGCACTAGACACATTTCTACTCTGCTTTTTCCTTCTGCAAGTAACCCAATTGCGCCCCCCATGGTGCAATAACCAGTAGTCAATCACTAATCAACTAGGCAACTGGCCTAGTCAGCATATCATAGCCGCATAAGAGAAAATTATGTTTGGATTAGGAATCCCTTACTAGTACTACTCTTGAGATATCGCTTAAGACACTTGTAACTGCTTCTAAATGTGAAAATCATAGTGCTTGCATAAATCGGCTCATCTTGTTGATTGTATACGTGATATCATGGTGAGGTAACCAACCAGCCTCCATTACATGCCCACATCAAAGGTTTAATAGTTGTCTTTGCAATTTCCCATGAAAGATCAAGGGTATTACTTGAATTGCAAAATAAATATCCCTTGCTTGGAAGTTGAAACTTCTATACCCAGGAAATACCTATGAGGCGCCAAGTCTTCAATGTCAAATTCTTGGTGAACATGTGTCTTGAGGGAGGATATTTGTTGATTTCATTTCCCATTACGACAATATCATCAACATGAGCAAGAAGAAGGGCAGTACTTGGATGTCTCCACTTTATAAAGAGGGAGCAATTAGAACTGCTCCTGAGAAATCCAACAGCAACCACGACCCTATTGAGTCAAATGAACCACACACACGATGTCTGTCTAAGGCCATAAAGAGCCTTTTTCAGCCGATAGACCTTTTGGGAGGCCTTGGGAGAACCTGGTAAAGCTAGGCATCTCATATATAGTTCCCCTTCTAAGTTGACATGAAGGAAAGAATTCTTAACATCTAGTTGGAAGAGTAACAACTCTTTACATGCAGCATTCCATAACAGAGCCCAGACAGCTTACATCTTGGCTATTAGTGCAAAAGTCTTCTGATAATCAATCCATACTTCTGAGTTAAACCTTTAACTATAAGCCAGGCCTTGTATCTCTCAATGCTTCCATCAGCTTTAAAATAGCTTGAAGACCCTTATCTCACAACTGCCCTCTTTCCAAGCATGAGATCCAATATGTCCCAAATACCATTTTTTTCAAGGGCTTGAATTTCTCCCTCCATTGCTCTTCTTTAATTTGAGTTTTTAATGGCTTCCTCAAAAAAACTTTACTTTTTAGTTGTTTTGGAAGTGTTCGCTGTTGTATTGCTAAAGAAAGGGGGGGTGAAGAAGATCCAGAAGCCCAGGTTAAGACGTTTCGGGAGTTGCCCTCGAAATTAAAGAGTTGTGTCACGAAGGGTCGAATTTGCGGAGGCCCACAAGGAAAATAGCTACTGCAACAGTAGAGTTGGCAAGGTCAATGAATAAGGAGAAGAAAAGGAGGGTATTGTCGTTTGAGTCTCAGAAGATTCCTCTGATGCTGGCTAAGCAGGGGTTTCCGAGAGTCCAGCTGTCGAAGTTGAGCTTCACTTGAACTTGCTCGGGTGATTATGGAGACTGAGAGAACCTTGCTGGTCCGAGAGTGAGCAGAGTTTTCTAGTTAAGGTGGAAGTCCGAAGGGGAAAGGTGCTGGAAAAGCTTGTGGCCCAAAAGATGACCAAGGATGTCGTTTTGTAAAACAGTGCCTGGACGATAGAAAATTCAATTCTGAAAATCTGGTTATTTTGCTCCAGCCAAATCACCCAAAGAGTTGCTGCTACCAAGGCGCACCAAAGGTAGATGCCGTGCTTAGTCCAAGGAGGAAGAAGGGAGGTCTCAAGGAGATGCGAAATGGATGAAGGGGTCACCCACACCCATCCAAAATGTTGAAGTATATCAAACCCCAGAGGGCATGTGCAACCCAGCAATGGAGGAAATGATGTGGATTGGTTTCCTCCTCCTCCAGGCATAAGGAACATTTATTGGGGAGCTGGTGGCCCCTTCTTTGGAGCTGGTCAACAGTGAGGCCTCATTCCGAGAAGGACATCCAGAAAAACATTTGGATTTTGGGGGAGATGAGCAGTGTTTCAAAAAACGCTAGGCGGCCAGGGGGGGCGTTCCAGGACACCCTGAACTTAGCGGCCCAGCAGAAAGAAAAAAATTGTGGGGTTTTCCTCACTCAAAAATAAGCTCTAATGGGTTTTAGGTTTCAAATGAACATGAAACCCACAATTTTGCCCTTTTAGTATTAAACATTTGATCAACAAATGCCCTCAACGAGAGGCATTTCTCCCCCCAGGGCCGGGGCGCCGGCCCAAGGTGGCCGCCTAGGTGGGTTCTCAGGCGCATAGGCGGGCACCCAGGGATATCCACCTAATCTCGCCGCCTAGGCCTAGAGGATGCGCCCAGGCCTTCTGGACCGTATTTGCTTTTTAAATCACTGCCACTCTCTGGATACAAGAGAAGTGTTGTGGGGAAGGGGTGGGGGAAGGTGGTTGGAGGGCTTTGTAGATGGGGGCTATTGAAAAACTGCCCAAGGCATCAGGAGACCATATGGGCAGGTCGAAACCTGTGGGGGAAGGAAGAAAGAATGAAGCATAGATGAGAGAGCTAAGAAATTGGGGATCTTGGGGTCCAAGAGAGGCCTCTTAAAACAGAGGTTCCAAACTTTTTTGTCACCCAGAAGTTGGAAACTATCAACTACAAAGGCCATAGGATATGAAGCCACCTGAAAAAGGTGGGGGAATCTATCCTTGAGAGGGGTATGGCCTATCCATGGGTGGAACCAAAAAAGGATCCTAAGGCTGGGGGGGGAGGTGAAAGCGAAGGTTAAGGGAGAAAGAGGGAAGGCAGACGAGTATAGAGGGCCAAGCCCCTAAAAGATGAGGGCCGCTCTCGCAGTGGGGAGCCAATCATTATCAGTGACATGGCACTTGTGGCGCACGACTACCAACCAGAGATGGTTGCCTTGGGTAGCAACGCGCCACAACCAATTGCTTAGGAGGGCTTGGTTGTTGAGCCTCAAGTTGTGTATGCCTAGACCACCAAGGAATTTGAGGGTGCAAACTTTGGCCCAAGAAATGAGGTGGTATTTATTGTCCCCTCCACCAACCCACAGGAACTTACGCATAAGTTGCTCGAGGCAGTGCGCAATTGAGGCCGGCATCTAGAATAAGGACATATGAAAAATAGGGATGCTTGATGGCAAGCCAGGGAGAGATATCTACCCTTCCACCCTGTGAAGCGGCGATCAAATTTATCTATGATGTGGCTCCACTTAGTGGCTTTGGACTTGCCTGTACAAAGGGGTAGGCCGAGGTAGGTTGAGGGCAAGGCTTCGGTCTTACATCCAAAGAATATCTGCAAGGGCAAGAAGGGTCTGGGTTTGGACAACAATCTCCATAAGCTTGGTTTTGTCCAAGTTAGCCCTAAAGCCAGTGCCAAATTCGAAACATTTAAGGAAGAGCTTAAGGTTATGGATTTGCGAGGGGTCCGCGCCGCATAACATTAGGGTGTCATTTGTGTATTGGAGGAGGGAAATTACTGGTCAACCCCTCCCCACCTGGAAAACTTTAAGAAGGCCAGCACTACATAAACCCGAGATCGACTGGCTGAAAACTTTTGTGACAATGGCAAAAACGAAAGGCGACAAAGGGTCGCCCTGTCTTAGGCCTCTAGAGGACAGGAAGAAGCCTTTAGGAGAGCCTTTAATAACAACAAAGAAGTGCGATTTGGAAATGCACTCGGAGATCCACCTCCTCCGATGCTGCCAGAAATCCAACTTTTCCATGGCTTGGCCGAGGATGCGCCAATTGACATGGTCTTAGGCCTTTTCCCAGTCAATTTTGGTTATGATCTCCAAGATCTGGGGAAGGTAACACAAATGCATGCACTCGTGCGTCACAAGGGCTCCATCTAGTATGTAACGGTCCTTCACAAAGGCCCAATAGGCTATGGATATGACCCAACTAAGGGCGGCTCTAAGCCTAGTGGCTGGAACCTTAGATAACAATTTGTAGGAGTTGTTGATAAGGCTTATGGGGCGAAAGTCCTTCAGTTCTTTCGTGCCTTCGATCTTGGGAATCAAGGCAATGAAACTTGCATCCGTGGCAACCCCCCTGTCGTGGAACTCATTGAACATGTCAAGGATGTTGGGGCGAATGATATCCCAGAAGTGTTAGGAAAAAATGACCAGGTAGCCATTTGAGCTTAGCGCCTGGTCCTAGGCTAGGTCCTTAAGGGCTGTGAGGATTTCTTCCAAAAAGGGTTGTTCGCGCCAGGTGATCTGGTCGAGGGGAGGGTCTTGAAGGGGAGAGAGGACATGGGGGATCTAGATCTCGAGGAGGAGGAGAAAAGGTTCTTGAAGAAACTAGTAATGGCATCCTCAATTTGGGAGGGTTGGTCAAGTATGGAGTTATCACCTTTAATTTGGGAGATGAAGTTGTCACGCCTTCTGCAATTGGCTATTTTGTGAAAGAAGGCAGTGTTAGAGTCTCCCAACTTAAGCCATTTTATTATGGATCTTTGTTACTAAAAAATTCTTCCTTGCAAAGGATGCTTAGGTATTCAAGCTAAGCTTGGCTCCTCTGGACTACTACTACAGAATTGACGGGGCGAAGGCGAAGTTCTTCCTAAGAACCCATAGAGCGGATGGCATGTAAGAGGGAAGCTTTTTGTGCCCTGAAGTTACAAAGGGTTTGGGGCGCCCAATCCTTGAGAAGGGGGTTGAGGAGTTGAAGCTTTCTTTGTAGGCAGAAACCCGCCCAACCCTGGATTTGGAGAAGTCGAGGATGCCATTTTGATAGGACGAAGGAGTAGAAAGATGGTTTCTCCAGCCAGACCATCTAGAACCTAAACAGCTTGGGCTGCCAGAGGGCGGCTAGGGTGTCAAGGAGGATGAGGCAGTGCTTTGAAGTGTGTTTGGAAAGAGCAAGGAAGTAAGACCCCAAGAAAGAAGTGTCCCAATAAGCCGAGACGAGAAAGCGGTCAAGTTTGGAAAGGGTTGGGGAGGCCGAGTGGTCGAACCAAGTGAAATCAGCCCCATGGAGAGGTAGGTCTAACAGATGGTTGCATGAGATGAAGTCAGAAAACGCTAACATAAAAAGGGAGATACTGGAATTAGAGTTTCTTTCAAAGGATTAGTTGGTGATGTTGAAGTCACGTCGATGCACCAAGTATTTCATTGTCAAGCTGTATAACATGATCGTTTTTTGTTAATAGCCTTCTAAACATCATCATTCCACCATCAAGTTTTCTTATTTGAATATCTTTTCTCTCTAGATTCTCTTATAACTTCTTTTACCACTTTTTTAATATAGTCAGTCATCTCATTTCACATAACATTGACCCAGTGTTTTAAAATGCGGGATGCGACCCTGATGCGGTGGGGGGGACGACGCGGGCGTCACCGATGCGGCCCGGATGTGGGTGCATCATGATGATGCGGTCAACAAATGTAAAAAAATTCTAAAAAATTTTAAAAAATAAGTTAATGCATAGGAAAAAATATAAAGGTGATATATGTGATAGTAGGTATTTTAGTTAAATGATTAGCTTCAAAACTATTAGCTGTCAGATATTCTATATCCAGTTATCCACCCATATAAGTATTTCTACAGAGCAAGCATATCACACAATTTTTATCTTTGGGATTTTTTAGTTTAGCATACTTCCAAGCCGGATCATTATTATTAGAAGATTGGGAAGAGGACATTGCCCCAAAAGCATATATGCGCCTATTTCTGATGCAGATGCGAGCGCATCCCGCATGGACGTATTTTAAAACACTGCATTGACCTCATGTTTAGTGTCCCATTTCCTTTTCTAACTCATTTATCCTTAAATACGTCTATTTTCTGATTTTTAAATCCACCACCTAGTTCTTGGACACCTACTAATTTCACTCCTTATCTTCCATGTCTTTATGCAGACGTTCATAACCACGAGCCTGTGTTGGGTAGTTAAACTCTCTCCTTGGATAACCATACAATCTTTACATGATGGTCAATCTATCTTCTTAATTAGGAAGAAGTCTATTTGACTTTTATGTAATCCACTTTTATAAGTTATTAAATGTTTATCTTGCTTTTTAAAGGAAGTGTTTCTATTGCTAGGTCGTAGACCATAGAGAAATCCAAAAGAGCCTTACCCATCTTATTTCTTTCACCAAACCCATATCCCCCATATACCCTTTCATATCCTCTACTATCTTTCCCTACATGTCCATTTAAGTCCACTCCTATAAATGTCCTCTCTCCATTGGTATGTCTTGGACTAGTTCATCCATGACCTCCCAAAGTTGTCTCTTAATTCTAATCTTTAGTCCTATTTGTGGTGCATAAGCACTAATTGTGTTAAACATCACTTCCTCTAATACAAGTTCAATTAATAGGAGCCTATCATCTACTCTCTTAACAGGAACTATTTTATCTTTTAAATTTTTGTCTACTATTATGTCTACGCCTTTTCTATTATTATCCTTTCCTATATAACAAAGTTTATACCCATCTATTTCTTTAGTTTTTTCTCCTTTCCACTTAGTTTCCTATAGACAAGCTTTGTTTTACTCTCTTTGGTCTTTTTGTATCCACTAACTCCATTTTGTTACCTGTAAGTGTTCCTACATTCCATGTGGTTAGGCGAATCCTATTCTTAGACAAATACGCCAAGTCCAAATCGAAATTATTTAAGTTTCTCGATGAAAGGCTTTGAGTTGATATGAGGGTCTCTCACATCTTATCACAATTATATTGTAATATTCCTTTTGACATGAAATACTACTGCTCTTTACTTCCTACACTTTGAATTTACACGTGCAGAATCATTTTATTCATAGCTATAATTTCAACTATTTCTTACAAATAATACAATGATAATAACTACCAGCTGATGCTTATATTGAACACATTTCATGTTTCAGATGGACGAAAGGAATGGGGAATTTTCCATAGTTATCAAGAAAGGATAGTTAAGGATAGTTCTCCATTAGCAATGACCAAAGTCCTGAATGAGATTCTACATATTTATGGCTTCTTGCATCAGTAAGCAAGCAGAATAAGGCCAACCAACATGCAGACATTCCTTCTATATTGGATATGTTTAGCTGAGATAAGAATACAAGAGAAGTGCCAAATTTGGTCACTTTATGATGCATGTTGTTTAGAAGTGCCAAATTTGGTCACTTTATGATGCATGTTGTTTTCGCTTAATGTAACCTTACACGTAAGAAAACGATAGAACAATGATAAGTCGTTCAGTTTATACTGTGTAGCATAACCAACAAAATTAAATAGTGTAAAACATATATTGAATCTTGTCCAGATTTTGTGTAACTAAAACGTATCCATAACATGAGCTGCCACATAATAGACTAAAGCACCTGAATTAAAAACACCACGGAGCTTAAATAAGCCATGAGTTCAAAGTAATATCATGTGTTCTTATCCTTTGCTCTAGTTGGAGTACACTTGAACCATGGAATCCACACAGAAGTAGTAGCCTTGTATTCTCTAAATGCCTTGGCTCTATATTCTTGAGAGACCATCCTTTGCTCAACAAGTACGGTTACATAAGCTAAGCAAAAAGTATTCAACAATGAACCAATGAAAGTCCAGCCATGCCCAACATTCCATGCAAAGACAACCAGTCCCCACCACCAAAGCAGCTCCCCAAAGTAGTTAGGATGCCTAGAATAGCGCCACAAGCCCTTATCAAGGTTGGGTATTCCTGGCATGCTAAGATCCTTCAATAGATTATTTTTTTGAACAAAATTGTAAAGTTGAGTATCAGCAAAGTATGCCACAATAATGCCGCTCATGCAGATGATTGTTGCAACACTGTCCCAACCATTCCATGGCTTTTTGCTGGTGTGCACGGCATACATTGGGAGGCATATGCCAATCAGAAAGGCCTACAAGTATTTCAATGAAAGAATTCCAATAAGAGTAGAGACAAAGGTCAAAATAAGATCCAAATGCCTCATGGACTACATCAATCTCAAGAGTTCCCGGAGTACAGGAGAATCTAGTCTAGAAAACATTTTTCTTCTTTTATTTGACACACAGAGTAGTTAGGATGATGATGATGATCTCACACACCCTAGTTAAAAAGATAGAAATCTCAAAATTTAAGGAACATCAAGTTTGAAAGTGATCTGGACTATATAT
>NW_006498846.1:2329606-2399144 GCF_000471905.2 Amborella trichopoda
TACCGTAACGTACTAACGTACGTAACGTAACGTAAGTACGAACGTAAGAACGAAGAACGAACGAAGAACGAAGAAGAACGAAGAGAAGAGAAGAAGAGAGAGAGAGAGAGAGAGAGAGAGAGAGAGAGAGAGAGAGAGAGAGAGTTAATCTCAGTAAGCATTGCCACTAGATGATCAAACTGCCGATTTGCCAAACCCATATCTCGGAGCTCCCAAAGAGAGTAACTCCCCTGAGCAATGTCAGGCTTGATGGCATTCTTAATCCGCCTCACCACAAAGAAATACTGCAAAAGAGAAAAGGGAAATGACCATGCCTTCCATGAATTAAATTTTTTACAATTATGGTGAAGTACACCATAACTAAGTGGCATCTGTATATGGTACACAATGGGAGCCTACACCACTTGTTCCTGATGTTGGATAATGAAGATTAACCCAAACTAGGTTAGTATCTGCTATCGGCAACTATAGTTAAATCTCCAACTAACATGAGTGTACCATAGCCAATGTGCCATTGTTATGTGGTGTGCTTTCCCAAAAAAGAATTAACCACAATTATAAAACAAAAAATAAATGTACAGGATGACTGGAAATTTAGTAGCATATAGAGAACAATACAAGATATCATACCTGGAAGGCCAAAATAAAAGGTATGAGGAACTGGCCCTTATTATTTGCGTCAGGTCCTTCTATTAACTTCTTGTCAACCAAGACCGGATGGCTGCCATTTAAGACCACCTCAGTAATGTTCTTAACTAGGTCAGGAAGCCATGCAGTACCATTTCGAACGATCTGTATATGCATCAACACCCTTAATTATTTCAATCAAATCAACGAACTTTTGCATTTCATGTTTTACAGGAAAAGGATGCTAAAAAGATAATATAGAACACACAGCAATAGCAAAATTTATGCACCTTTTCACCACTGTCATTCGTGTTGCATCTTCCACTGTTCTCGGCCAAAACAACAGGAATTGGACAAGTCTAGCGCATTAAGAAAAGGACATTAGATAATAATGTCGAAGATGGTGATTAAGAGAGTCCTTTTTCTTTTTAATTTTGTTTTTCTTTTTTTGTCTTTCCCCTTCTTTATTCAAAAGAGTTCTGAAACAAGATGTCTAAATTTTCAATAATGATGAGAATAGAGGTGGTCCTTGAGTAGATGCCAAGGACTTTGAAGTACTGCCTCTTAAATGTAACAAACAGTACTTGGAAGCAAATAACCAAGGTTTAACAGATATTAAAGGGTGATAGACTCTAAATAATGTTAATAACAGTCAATAGGGAAGCAGTCAGTCATTGATGATACATCAACAACATATGTTCACCATTAAGTAGACTATAAACAACATCAATCAAGTCTATAAACATAATGTGCAGCAAGTAAAACGAGATCAATACATGGGTACAGTCTCTACTTACTTGAAATGTTATCAATTACTTGCAGAAAAATAAATTGTGCTGAAGTTAGTTTTTTCTCCATAGGGATTTTTAAAAAATAAATTTATCATATGTACAAAAATATAAAACCCACCAGTTATGTTACAACTTAATGTATCTGTACTAAACATGTGGCATGCACTCAAGAGTCAAATAATAACTTTGAGGGAGTATGCTATTGAGTGTAAGACAAATGAAAATTTATCTTACAGGGATGAGGGAGACCAGCTCTGTGAATGAAAAGCTCAGACCATTGTAATTTGTGAGGGTGTTATGTTCAACTCTATGAATGAAAAGTTCAGATCATTACATGGAACTTGAGACAAATGGTAAATTTGCTCTTGAACATCAAGAGCAAGGCCATCATCCAGAAAGCACGCGGAAGATGTGGCAGAAACCAGGGAAAAGAAGGGGTAAATATGAGGACATGGAACTGAGAAAGGTTTACCTATATAACTGCTTCCAAATATAGAAATTTGACTGCTACCTCCCCAAATATGAGAGAGAGCGAGTGACCAATAAATTTTTGTAAAGAGAACAAGAGAGAGAGCCCAATAATTTTTAGTAAAAGAGAACTAGAGAGAACAAGAGAGAGACAGAGAGAGAGAGAGAGAGAAAGAGAGAGAGAGAGAGAGAACCTTCTAGTAAGATCCTAAGAGAGAGGAACTTTTGGCCACGTGCCCAAGTCCTCTCTCCCACTTAGGCCATGTGCAAAATTCCCAAGAGAGACTAAGAGGAACTTTTGGCCATGTATCCAAGGGGCTTTTTTGTATTTTTAAGGCTTTTTTATTTTTACTTTCACAATGAGCATTGCTTAGGCGAGTCCACTCAAACGTGCTCAAGTAACTTGCTTGAGAGAGAGAGACAGAGAGCGAGACAGAGAGTGAGAGAGAGAGAGAGAAAGAGAGATGTTGGCGTACACCAGATGGGGGCACCATTGATTTAAACGACCTCATCCACAAAGTTTTTTGTAGCAATAGAGCATGATGCATTAATTCAGGTCATCAAGAAAATGTTGTACACACAATATTCCAACTATTTCTGGGGGTTGTAGAGAATATTCCAAACAAAGCCATCGTGATAAAATACTAAAATTTTACAAGTACAGGACAGCAACCACAGAATGGGCATCAAGCAAGAGTAGACTGAGCCTAATAAGTTGTGCTAAAATTCAATGGTATAATCCCGAACTGAAAAAGTAAGGACGATACCGCAGAGGAGATGGATATGGTATTATATTGATCATGATGACGATGATGACATCAAATATGCTCTTGATAGAAACTACTATTCAAGATGGATGAGTGGTTCATGAAACGACGAATACATTTATTGAGAACTACATAAGATTATCGAGTCTCCAAAGTTGAATTGTGAGCTAAAATTATTTGTTGTGTAGGTTCTCATGGAACAAATAAGTAGAATAAGTTACATTCTTTAGATTCCATTTCTTTCCGATGCAACATATAGTTCGACGTTTCAATGCCTCAGAAAAAAAAATGATTTTAGCTTATACAAAAAATTATTTTCCCTAAGGACTTGAAGATGAAGAAAAGTTTTTACTTATAAGAAATCAAAATTTCAAAGATGACAATGCATTCCCATTTTATTGTTCGATCTAGCTAGTAGCAAATAGAAATTCCTAACCAAAGCAAAACGTTCACCCAAAAAAATAAAAGCATACAAACAGAAATGACAATGCAATAATTACATCCCCACAGAAGGAAGACAATAATCACCTGAATTTCGGGAAACGTTCACCCAAAAAAAAAAAAGCATACAAACAGAAACGACAATGCAATAATTACACCCCCACAGAAGTAAGACAATAATCACCTGAATTTCCTTTATCCTCATACGAGCACCCGATCTAAAAACTTTCAAAAGACCTTCTGATCTTTTCAAGAAAAATTCATCATAACTCAATCCATCTGGGTTGACAACTGAGCATGTGTAAGAACAACTAATCCCCTCTGCCATATACCATTCCCAAAACTATCTGTGATAGCTTTGATGACCTGTCTGTCCAAATTATCAACCAATAGCTATCTAATCGGTCCACATATAGCAAGATATCAATCGTCTTGTTCAAAAGGAACCTATCAGGCAAGAACCACGTCTAAATCAAGTTCCCCACAAAATAATCCTCAAGTTATCTTAGAGTCAAACACATTGGCCCATGAATGAACCATGCATTCTTTTATTTTGGGAAGCAAATACATTATTACAAGACAATCACCCAAACAAGGAATAAATGCAGCCCAAAAGTGACGAAAAAAAGGGTTCATTGTATAAAATACCAAATGACTTCCATTTAACTGTTACAGAAACATTATCTTAAGGAATCAAAAGAAAGAAAGAAAGAAAGAAGAAGAAGAGAACTACTAGATTACCGTTTTATCATTTCAAGGGTGTTTTCATTGACAAACCCCCCCCCTTCTACAAGCCCTGAAGTGTCTATAATATTAAATGTGAAACCAGCTCTAGCACGTGAACAAATTATAGGACGCATTGCTTCAGACTGCAAAACATGGATAAACGTAAGAGACCCAACCTACTAATCAATACTTACAACAAAGCTTATTTTTTTCATGCAATGAACAATACTTAATAAAAGACCAATGTATGGCATATATTCTAGTTAGTTACCGAACCTCCTAACATCAGCAGCGATCATGCTCTGGGAATGTGATCCAACATCCCCAGAGCTGGATCATAACACCTATGTTGGGAGAGCAAGATCCGAAGCCAATAGGAATCAATCAACAGGTTCATACGCCCATATTGTTAATATTTTTAATCAAAGAACCAATAAATGCCTATCAATCAAAAAAAGAAAGCAATAAATGCATATCCATAAAAAAAAGGAGAGCAACAATAGATAATCAATTAAAAAAGGAAGCAATAATTCTTTAAATCCACGATACGCAAATTTTTCGAAGGATAGATTCTTGAATGCATCTATCACGAAGAGAGGGTTTCAAATCCACAGCTCCGAAAATTGCATTTAATGTATGGAGTGGCGGGTCCAACATTTGTCACAAATGATTATGAGATTTGGGCCGGTCATCTCGTTAAAATGCGTACAAAGAGAGACAATGACCTCTCTCTCTCTCTCCCATCTCTCTTTATCTTTTTCTCTGTAGTTTTATATTTATCTGCTCGATCTACCTCATTACTTAGGTGTTTTTCCCTTAAAAAATTAAAACGAAAGGATATATGAGAAGAAAAAGAACAAGTGCATATGATTTGACCAAACTTATATCCATTTACAATATAAGATCAAATAAATATCTTTAGAATATTATTGTGAAAGATTTATGTATGAGAAGACTCATGTAAATAAAAAAACAGTTATTAATGTCAAATTTTATCCGAGTAAATCCATAATTGTAAATGTGTAAAGATCTTTTTAATATATTAATTTTGTATCTAAATATTTTTTTTTTGTAATTTGTGATTAGTCCTTATTACAAATTCTCTAGTTATAAATACCTATTATAAAGGCATCTGGCGCTCCCAACCTACGGAAACCCTAGCAAGCAATGATTCTTCACTCCCGCACGTGCTTTCAGCTCCAACAACTATACATTGTACACCACTGGGGAACCACCGTCTGTTTTCAATGATGGATGTAGGTGATTAACTCATCCCTGAGTTCATCTCCAGCATCCAGCCATTACGGTACGCCATACATCACAAACTGGTGATTCCTAATGTACTTTTGATATTTGAAAACTACTAATCAAGTAATTCCTAGATTGAATAAGATGATAACACTAGCTGGCCATAGTCATCTGAGTCAGCAAACAAATAAAGAAATGATTCTCTAGAGTAACAAACCTGGAAAGCACTGACTTCAGCCACCCGCTCTCCCAAGAGAGAATTCACTGTCAAAGACTGTCCTACGCCTCCTTTCATCACTACAAGGATAGTCACTGTACTCACATTCTATGAATTACAAACTACAAAGACAAGAATTGTGTAACCAAACAATATTACCTAAAATAAAATAAAATAAATACACACAAAAAATCCTTGAATTTATGAACTAGAGTTTGTTTTCAGGTTTCTAGAAGCTTGAAATTGGGGTCAAATTCATCATTATGTTTGTAGATATTTTAGGGGCATTTGTGTCATTTGTTGTAGAGGTTTTTAGGGTAATTTCGTCATGGATATTGTTTGGCAAGAAGTAGAGCTAGGATTTCATAGTGACTAGGTTTCTTATAGTCTAATTAACTAATATTGTTTTTCTTTCTTCCTACAAATAAATCTATTGTGTATGAATATTGAACTGAGTTTAGGTCTTGTAAAAAAATTACTTGGGGTGGACTTCCCTGAAAGCCTAGAAAGAGGACCAAACCTCTCATAAATGGAGTGGACCCAATTGCAAACCTTTATGACAGGGTTTATTCTCTCGTCTTTCTTATTTTTGGTCAAGAAAAGATCTGTACCTAATGATGTCACGGTCATGGACATGCTGCAATTTTTCATAAATGTTCTAACCCAACAACTCAAGAAGAATGGGAGTATCTGACAAGCCATGGAAAGTTTGAGAGAATTTCAAATTACAGATTAGTGAACTTCAAGGAGAGAATGATGAATTAAATCAGCAGTTGGAACAATTTGAGAATAATCATTGTGGTGAAAAGGTCAATCGTAATCCAGGTTGAGCATCAAACATCCATTGCAAAACTATTAGAACTTCAGAAAATGATAAAAAGGAAGACACACTAGTTGCGTCATGTGAATTACAACCCTCTGAACACTAATGAGAACTTAAGATTGTGCATGATATTACGGGGTTTCACTGCAAGTTCCACATTAAATGTTTTAATAGTTTGTTGATCAAAGTGGACAAAGTACGAAGATGAATTGCGGTTCTTCAGCACCAACTACTGAAGACGCCTCTAATGGACCTGATGAACACAGAATATTCAAGGTCGAGCTTCTCCCGACCCCAAGAGAATAATTTAGCTACAAGTTATGTTTAGGTTTCTAGAAGTTTGAAATCATGGTCCATTTGGTGGTTTCATTTAGACTTTAGGGGTATCTTGTGTTTTTTCAGGCGTATTTTTGTTATGGCTAATTTTGGCAAGATGAAAGACTAGGATAGAGTGATTAGGTTTCTTGAGTTGTCTTTTTTGTGTTTTGAGGAATGTTATCTTAGCTTTTTTTCTTTCCAATTCTTATAGAGAGTCAAATTCGCTTTTTATTTTTTTGAGGAACGTTATGTTAATTTTTTTTCCTTCTTTTTTTTAAAGAGTCCAATTAGCTTGTTTTTTTTTTTTGAGCAATGTTAACTATTATAATATTAAATAGATCTTTGAATAGAGTATAATATTTATGTGGCTCTAATATGGCGTAGTTGCCAATAGTAGTGCCGACAACAATAGTTCATTACAAGAGGAAACAAAGAAAAACATAGGGGAAGAGCTGGTGATGAGTCCAATCTAAGATGACCACAGCATTTAGATCTGCATACTCTTTAGGAAAGCCATCAAGTCATTTGCCTCTTCACACAATTTGGATGTTTCTTCAGAAACATGGTCAACAACCCATGGACAAGCAAAGATCACTTTAACCCAAAGAGATGCCCACCACTCCCAAAGGCGAACCACATGAAAGGGCAAACAATTTGAGCCCCTCCAGGAGAGCCATAGCCTCTGAGGCAATGCTGTAGTGTAGTCAATAGCACTTGAGAAGGATAAGAGGATCGATGATGCACTATCCCAAAAATCAACCCTAATACCAACTCCTCCTGGAACACTGAAAGAGCACCCATCAAAATTGACTTTGATGATTCATGGCTCTAGTGGGAACCAATGCATAGCTTGAGGGATATCCATTGCTGTCAATCTCGAAATAGCCAGCCAGTTTTGCAGGAGATTCATGGTGAAAAAAGCACTAAATGCGTTTTGATGTCTAACCCACCATATCACCGTAGCTACAAGTTTTCTTGCACATTTATGGTTCAACTCCAGACCCTCAAATCTTTGCCTACTTCGTTCTATCAAGATCAATGTTCTTAGGACTGGACCGGTGACCAAACCGGTTAAGACACCGGTTTGGTTGAACCGGCAAAGCCAAATCGGTTGACCAGTCAGACCAGACGAAGATATTAAATAATTCACAAAATGGTTAAATATGGAGAAAATTGGGAAAATTAAAGTAAACAAAAAATGAAAATAAAAAAATCCAGAAAACATAAAGTTTTCTCTTTTCTGTTTTTTTTTCCTTTTATTTCTTTTTATTTCTATTTTTTTTCCTGTTTTGTGGATTTTCTAATTTTTTGTGCATTGTCCAGACCAAAAATTGAAAAATAAAAGTAGAAACATAAAGAATGCCGCAAATATATTTCAAAAAACGAAAATCAGTTTTACAATGTCATTAAATATCTTTCTTATTTTTAATAAAAAGCTTATGTTAAGGTACTCCTCCACATGGCGTATTTTCTTAATGTACTCAATATTTTTAGACACTTTATACCCTTGATTTTTAATACAAAATTTTTCAAGCAAGAGCATTTTTGGTCATTAAGAGGGGTAGAATGGATATTTTTATAAGAAACTAGTGGCATTCTATTAATGGTTGAAAAGCAATTAATGTTCTATGTGGGTGATGTCATACATCATGTCGATGATGTCATTGTCCACTATAGTTAATAAATGCTTTTGTTTCTATTAAATATTTCTAAGTCACCCTTGAGTAATTACTTAAAATACCCCTATACAAAAAGTTACTACATTATAGGGCAAGGATATCAAGTGTACAAAAATGTTGAGTACATTTAGTATATGCTCCATATGTAGAAGTAACCTAACAAAACCCTTATTAAAATTAGTTTTTAAAATGTATCATTTAACAGCTTTCTTAAATGTGTCATTGAATAGCTTTTCTTATATTCTTAAAAAGCAATCTCATGGCACATTTTTAGATAACTTTCTTATATTTAATTGCAATTCCTATTTTATTTTATTTTTGGAGATAAGGTTAACTTTATATTAATAATAGTAAAAATACAAAAAAACCACAAGATGTGGTAATAGGCAGCCCAAAAGATGGATGCTCAGATTACAAAAGAAAATAAGAGCAAGGAGTGTAAATAAGAAGTAAGACAAAATAGAAAACAAAAATAGAATCAACAGAGAAATGGGGAGGAAGGAAGACTTCTTATGATCCTTGCAGAGACCAAGTGCGAATGGACCCAAGAGAAAGAGGCAGGTAAGAGAGGGATGGGAGGGAGGAGGAGACCGAAGGGGAATTAATTAGATGAAGGAGGGTAATTACTGGTAGAATAGCACCAAACTTAGGCGAAACAAAGTCATAGCAACCCAAACATAGCAGCAAGCTTGAGGGCTGAATCGTACTTAGGTGATTGGTCAATATTGGTTTTACCTCCCTAAAATTTCTGCAGCAATTCAGTTCCCTCTCTAAAATTTAGTAACTGTTTTGGTTCTCTCACTGTTTAAAAACTCTGTAGTTTTGTCGATTGTTTTCGATTTTCGAAGATGACTGAAGATGATGATGTCTTTGTGCGTTCAAACCAGAACAATCATATGATTTTGGAACCAAAGAGACATTGGTTTGCATAGTAGCGAACTGGGTCCTAATGTGAGATTGGGTAAAGGACAAAAGATGGAAGGAATCAGCCAACATGGGGCGGCTGGATCCAATTTTGTCGACTCCAACAGATTTGGACCTCGCGAGCCAGCAAAGGAGAAATCAATTGCAAAGAAATCAACACTGCTCTGGTACCAGTGTTAGGTAGAAGGAGATGAAGTAGAACTCACCTAAATCCCAGGTTTTATGGGCAATGTTGCTAGATTGTGTATCGCAGAAAGCCCAGGATTTCTCCAAAACGATTAGAATTGTTTTCTTTGCCATAAAACCTTGTTTTATAGAGAGATGGGAGGACGCTGTTATCCAACATTGGACTTTCATTTCTAGAATCTCCAAGAAGTGGCCCTCAATATCTGGGAGAGAGGGGAGTTATCCACTATCCATTGGAAAAGATGTTTTCTCTCTAAAAACATTTTAAAGATAAATAGTAATTAATATAATATTTTTGAAAAAATATTAATCAAGATAAATAAAAAATATATGCAGTGTATCAAAAAGCGCTAGGCGGGCACCCAAAACCTAGGCGGCTGCCCAGTTGAAAAAAACCATACCAAATACCAATATACCATATTCCAAGTTGAAAAAAAAAAAAGATTGACGTCGAAAAAAAATTTTGATAATCCATATTGTTAAAACAGTAAACTGTAAAACCATATAAGTGTAGGATATAAAAGTCAACACTCAACGCAATATAAAATTCAAAAATATATAGAAATTTAGAAAATATACAGTCTAACAAGAGTCAACACTCATGACTCAACACAACAGTCAACACTCAACACTCAGTACCAAAAGGCAAGAGTCTTCAGTCATCATCATCATCATCAAAAGGAATATCAATAGGGCAAGCCTCATCATACGCTTCAGAGTCAAGGCCATCATCATCAGAGTCATCTCCCTCTTCAATATAACGCTCGTCCTCCTCTGTTTTTTCTGAATCTGCCTCTTCCTCCTCCTCCTCCTCTTCTTCTACCTTCCTCTTACTAGTATGTGCAGTCTGTGCAGATGAGGCCCTAGGAGTCTTGGCAGCTCTACCCTTTTTTTTGTGCTTCTCTGAACTCAAATATTGTATAATTTCCTCCCTGGTAGCCTCAGAAACATTTTTACAAGGGGCAACACCCCCTTAATACCGGCAGGGTGTTTTTTATGCAACAGGTAAATGCCCCTATTAGTATCATTTCCACAATAATTATATTTAATATGATTTTTATCACTTGGATTCGGGTTGTAACCATACTTCCAACCCGGATCACCACTCCGACTAGAACTTGGAGAAGATATTTCCATAGAACAAGGCTTATTTTCATCCTTTTCTGGTTCTTCTAAATTCAAAAAATGTCTAATCTCATCCCGAACTGCTTCAGGAACCTTTGTACAAGAAATAACATTACCTCTAACACCAGCAAGGTGTTTTTTAAATCAGTTAATACCCCATTGGTATCTTTTTCACAAAAATTACACCTCATACAATTTTTGTCATTTGATTTTGGGTTGTACCCATACTTCTAACCCGGATCACTTCTTATAAAAGTACCAGAAACAGATCTATGACAAGGATTTTGTTCTTGTTTTTTTTTTTTACATAACTTATATATTGTTTAATCTCCTCTCTAATAGCTTCAAGAAAATTTTTACAAGGGGCAACATCCCCCTTAATACCGGCAAGATATTTTTTAAACAAGTTTATGCCTCCTTTTGTATTTTTTTCACAAAAATTGCATCTAACGCAATTTTTGTCGTTTGGATTCGGATTGTATCCATATTTCCAACCCGGATCTCCACTCCGACTAACTCCTGAAGAATACATCTCAAAATAAAACAAGCAATCTAAAAAATAAAGTTTTGCACTTACTTCGATTGCTCGAACTCCAAACTTTGAGAAACACTTCGATCCAATGAAATGTAGTTTTCTGGTGGTTTCTTTCTCTCTAAAAGCATTCTTGTGGGTTTTGGTTTCAAATGAACCTAAAACCCCTCCTTCTAACCTTTTATATCTTTAAAAAAAATCAAAAAAAAAAAAACATTTCCGCCTCTAGGCGGGGCACAAGCCCTGGGCGGCCGCCCAGGCGGGTTCCATACCGCCTAGGAGGCCGCCCAGGGACCGCCGCCTAGTTTGGCTGCCTAGGCCTGGACGATGCGCTCAGGCCTTCTGGACCGCCTAGGCGCTGGGCGGTTCGTTTTTGAACATTGAGTATATGTTATGTGTGAGGCCCCATGATCATACACACATGCTAACAAGTATACAGTAAAATGTTGCTGGATACTCAAGGAAAACCCATTTGGCACAAAATAGTTTTCAGAGGATTCTCCATGACCGGCCGACTCAATCGCATTGTAAGAAAGATTGTCTGCTGCTTCTGCATAGTTTTTTCACATGATAGATTGACTGGCTAGATAAAAGCCCCTCCTTTGAAGCAAGTCCACAGTTACGGTCTTCTGATGGGTGATTAAATACAATAAGGCCTCATTTTCCTTTTTTGAGAGTAGGGGAATGGAGGCGGGGCGGCGGGGAGAGATAGGGAAGAGTCATGCTTTGTTGGCTAGGTTAGGATTTCGTATACTCTGTTTGAGGTGCTTATAGAAGTATGATAATGAAAATAAACCAGATTTTGTAAGCTCCCGAACAAAACAACTCCAATCCTGTTTAGGAATGAAATGGGTGTTGAGGACGATACTAGTGCTTCAAGTTCAATAGTTTCTCTGCAAGATATCCGTGTAATTTTGTAGCCTAGACTCAGTGCCCTAAAACTTCATAAGATTCTGAAATGAGGCACTCTGATTCAACTGTTAGAGGCCACAAGGTACAACTTAGGCAACAAGGTTTCAAACTCCCTATTTACACCCCACTAAGTCTTTCCAAAAGCAAATATGAACCCGTATATGAATTGAGTTCAAGTGACACAAGTTAAAATGAGTTTAGGTGAAAATGCCTCAATGGGGAGAAGGGGGGGGGGGTTGACTAGGGGTAGATATGAGGACCAAATTTCACAAATTTCGCGTGGATTCCCTTGCAAATCTCTAAGAGGATATATGTTTTCATCCTTTTTTTTTTTGAAATTTTTTATTTTCTTTAAATTTCCTACATTAAATATCATGAAGTGGCCACCCTTGCTCAATGTGGTTTAGACCTTGATGCCGTTGTTCAAGCAATAAAGGTGCTAGGCAAAAAAGGAAGAGAATAGAAGGTAACTCAAAACAATAAAAAAAGATGAAAGAATAAGCCCCTCTCAAATTTCTGCAAGGGAGTCAAACTCCAAATTGCACAACTTAGCCCTTTCTGTAGGGCAAAAGGGAGTCACCCCATGATATGCTTTCACCTAAACTCGATTCACCTTATAGTTGTTGAAAACGCATGGGAACCCGAATCGTTTTTGGAATCGGAATCACGGAATCATGGTCTGCTAAAAGATTCATGTCTTAGAAATCGTTGTCCATACAATAGGAATCACTAGGAACAAGATTCCTATTTTTTTAGAATCGTGTTGCGACCGAAATAGATCCAAGTTTCATCCACATGGAATCGAGATTCCGTCCTCCTTGGAATTGAGGCTCCCATCCCCTTGGAATCGACACTTCAGGAATCAAGATTCATTAATATGCGAAATCGCGTTTTCAACATCTATGGAATAGAGTTTCTGACATATGTGGAATAGAGATATGTTGTTGTTTCGAATCGTGATTCTAACATATTTAGAATGAAGTTTCTGAAGTATATGGATCAGAGATCCATGCTAGTTTGAGATCGAGATTTACAATAATATGGACTATGGAATGAGTTTGACGACCCCTACCAGGAATCGAGATTTCATTTTATGGAGAAGGAAGCTACAAGAACATTTTGAGCCTCATCAACTTTAGAACCTGTATTGGATGTCTCTTATTGGAAGGTTTTCCAAATTTTAAAGTGATTGTGTTGACTATTGAACTTACGGTAGATGAGTATTTCTAAATTGTGATTATGACTTCATAATTATAAAGACAAAATAGGATTACGTCTACACCATGGTTTTACTTTTAATTGTATGTGTTGTATTTATACAGTTATATTTTAAATTTAAAGTAAAGGTCATCCTGGTGGCATGAATAAAATAATGAAACCCTGTAACTACTAGAAGCATTCGAATGAAGGTTCCTACTCCAATTGACGTGGAATCAAGATTTAATCCTCGCTAGAATCTAGATTCGATATATTTGGGAATGTCTACCCACAATTAATGGGTTCAAGTTTCTAAAGATGTGTTGGATCGAGATTCCGAAATTAAGGAATCGAGTTTCCTTGGTTCTGATAAATAGTTTCTAAAGATGTGTTGAATCGAGATTTTGAAATTAAGGAATCGAGTTTCCTTCGTTTTGAAAAATGGTTTCTAGAGATGTATCGAATTGAGATTCTGAAATTAAAGAATCAAGTTTCCTTGGTTCCGAGAAATGGTTCCCGAGTAGATTCCTTAACGAAAACGCGGAATCGGGTTTCGAAACCAGAAATGTGAGGTCGGTGGAGAGATTTCAGTAACTATGATTCAACTTCTCTGTCATCTAAACTTAATTCAGCCACCTTGTATTTATGTTGGTCATGAAAAAATAATCCTAAAATCTCAACATCAAAAGACACAATTACCCCTAAAAGCTCCACAAACAAAAAAAGTAAATTGACCCTAATTTCAGACTAACACCTAAAACTAAATCCTAACATCATAAACCAAATCAAATTAGTTAGAAGGACATGAGAAAAAGAAGTTAATAATTCATGGTAAAAAATTGTTTGTCCAGTTCTATAAGCCAACCTCCTCTTTTAGTTTACCCAATAGTTCCAGTAATTTGGCTTGAGTAGCAGGAGGAAACTGTCGAATTCCAGTCCATTCTTTGGTAAGTAGGGCAGCCATGGTTCCCTAATGAGAAAGATTACATGTCATATAAGAAACATTGAAATACATGGGAAAAATAAATGGAATCCAGAAGAGAGAACCTGTAAACCCCAAAAGACAGTGGAATTAAAACAGAAGTCCTAGAATTTCATTGAACCAAATACAATGCATTTTAGTAATATCAGCAACGAAACAAAAAAAAAAACCTGAGAAACCACAGGAACCAAAGTAAGTTGAATTCAGCATAACATGAACCCTAGAAATTTAATAGACTAATGAAAATTGAATTTAGCATCAACAAAGAAACCACAATAATCCACTGAGGGTATAGGCTCTAATAGAGGGGAATGGCCGGCCAGGATTTGTGTAGCCGACCCCAATTAGTTGGAAAAGACTTCGATGATGAAGATGAAAGAAAACACAATAATCACTTTCTTTAAGGTAACATCATTTCAGGTGCAAGCTTCTGTTCATCAAGAAATGTAATACAATCATTCAAATAAGACTCTAACCATAGCCTTCCCTGAAATTAAAACAATAATGAACTCTCAAAAAACCAATTAGGAGTTGTTTTATATCAATTAACCAGAAATATCCAATTCAGATCAAATCTTCAGCAGCTAGTAAGTAAACCAAATTCATACCATATACAGATAAAAGAAAAAAGAATAGAAAAGAAACCGAGTGCCTACAAGACATATGGACTGCAAAACACATTCTTAGAGAGAAATCAATTTCAGTGAAAAAAAGAAAACTCCCAAATAACAAAATACACGACGGCAACAATTACGGCAAGTGAAAAGATCGGTGAGATGATCGTGATATATGCTATTACAGAGAGAGAGGCTTGCCTTAGCTTGCAGAGACAGCTGAAGAGGCGCAGATAGAAGGGAGAGAGAAGTTTCTCACTGAATTATACGAGGGAGCGAGAGAGGTTTTTCGCTTATTTATACGAGGGAGAGAGGGAGTAAGAGACAGAAGGGGGTAATTCGAGGAGGATTGCGATGAATGCTAAACAAGGTATGTTCCTTTTTGAAGGAAAAGGTTTCCATACTACACCTACAGCAGACAAGATCTGCTTCCCCTACCATGCAGCCTACCAATTTTGATCAAAAAGTTGTTCGATTTTAGATTCGACGTTTCAAAATATTTTATTTTTAAGTTTTTTTATATAAATTGTATGGATATAAAATTTGGTCCGTACAATTTCAGCGGGGTGCACCTCTAAAAAAATATTAAAAATAATTTTTCGATAAAAAATAATGACCACAATACTTCTTAAAACTTTCAAAAGTATTTTGGTCAATTTATTTTATTAGAATTAAGTTTTTTATATTTTTATTAATACGAGTTTAATAGAGAATTGGACGTACAACATTTGGTGTCAAAATAATTTATAAAAAAAATTAAAAATAAAATAGTGTAAAAACATGATATTGTGAGTTGAGGCCTCCATTCAGAATGGACAGTTTGATAAGGGGAAGTATATAAGTTTTATATTGTAGAAGGGAGCATAAAAAGTTTCCCCTTTTTTAATAGGATAGTTTCTATGAGTCCATGTAGAAATGAGTCACCTCTTAAAAATCTATTTTTGATATGGATTTTTGGACTTACTTTTTAAAAATATGTATTTTTGGAGATCATGAATATGAATAAATAAATAAATTTAAAAATTATAAATAATAATTCTATTAAGCAAACATTTAGATAATTAGTTTCAACTGATTTTAGATGGACCGCCTATTTACATTCATCTTTGAGATGGATACAAATACCTTGGGACCGCATATTGTATAAAAGAAACATATACAATAAGACCATTTATGTTTGGTACAAGGTAGTCACAATGAATCTTGAACATTGAATGTGAAATTAGATGACTACATTTATCTCATTGACCAAGCTCAAACTGCAAAAAGAATTTTTTTCAAACTTTGTGATATAGCCAAGCTATCAAATAAATATCACATCAGATATCGTTATGTACTTGTGATCTCCTTGAATCAAAGGGAAATGGTTTCATTGTATACAATCCCATATATAAATACGGTCCATCCAGGATGAAACAATTTTAGTTTATAAAAACCTTGTCCTCAATACAAAAACATTATAGAACCGGAATTCGAGACTTCATATAACTAAAGAAAAGAATTAAAGATAGAGTTGGCAAAATGCTATCTAAAATTGACTTTAGGACTTTAAATTTTTGGAATGTAACCTCTTTAATCTATATATTAAATTCAATAAAGACCATCTAATTTAGTTCTCGTGATTAAATAGAGACCATCCAATCTTTGATCTCGAGATTGAATATAGACCATCAAAATTTTAGATGTGATCTAAGTGTTAGAAAACTTAAATTTCAATTTTGTTTTTTTTTTTATGAGAATAATCATCTATTAATTCTAAGTTGCTCTCAAAATTTCAAATTGAAGAAATTCTACCAAATAGGTCTTTTGACCAATGGAGTAGAAGTAAATTATGCTCTCGAAGCAATATAGTATATATGCTCTCAAAGAAAAGAGGCACGTTCTTTCGGGGAGTGATTTCATGCCACGATTGTATAGTAATATAATGAAACGATATTCAAAAAATATGTTAGGGCCATTTGTTTGACCCCATATACACTATTTTTATTCCAATGAACAATCACAAAAAGTAAAATTTGAAAACACAACCTAGAAAGTGTTTTTTTAACCGAATTAATATAGGCCGTCCATTTTGATAAGATGCTTATATCTAGGCTGTGAAAGGATATTTTGATAAGATGCTTATATCTAGGCTGTGAAAGGATTTTTTCCTTTTCAATTTCTTTAGATAGTTTTATTATCATTAGATGAAAAATATTAAAAAAAAAAAATACTTTTGAGTTTGTAAAGGCCTAGATCTTGAAATTCACCAAATAAATGGTCTAGATTTGTTGTTGGAGGGGACTCATTTTGGCATATCTAAGGTGCAATTTGAATTTTGTGTTTTTGGAGATTAATTGTTAGGATGAAGAGAAGGTTTGTACAAGTTTTGAGGTCATACAAATACCATAAATAGGATTTTCTAGATGTAAACCTCATTATATTATAATGGCACGACAACATGATATAACTCCCTCATTCTAAAACTTGAAAGTTTAATCATCAAGGTGTTTTACCAGAAATTTAGGTGCCAGAATGCCGAATTTTTGGAAAGCACCAAATTGTAGATTTTAAACTAAGAATGCTAAGTGAATGATAATCCAATTTGGTGTTTTCAAATAATGGGGATAAATTTAACTTTTCCACAATATGTTTCAGAATTGATAACTCAAATGGATGTGCCTCTACCGAAAATTGGTGTATCTATTTGAAAGATCTTACGGGGAGTTATCATGTGGGAAGTATGGTTGAAGAGGAATTAGATGACATTTGAATAGGTGGTTTTGAGTTGTGATAGGGTGTTAGATAATATTAAACGATCTATGTGGTCTTGGTTGTCTGTTAGTAAGCAAGGGAAAGGATTTTCTAAGATTGTTGTTATGATTCATCTCTCTAATCTTTTTCAACTTGATGTGCTTAGAAATAGACCTTATGCCAAATGGATGCCACCAAACCAAGGTTGTTTCAAATTAAATTTTGATGACAGCTCATTGGGTAATCCAGGCCTAGTTGGTTTTGGTGAGGTGGTACCAGATTGGTAGGGAAATTTAATTGTTACATATGCTAGCTCGTGTGAGGTAACTACGGCAAATCATGCAAATTTACTATCTCTTTTCCATGGTTTGAAATTATTGGTGGAGAGGAATTTTGGAGTTGGGTTTGTTGTTGAAGGGGACTCATTGAATGTTATTAAGTGGTGCAAGAAAGAACGGTATTTCCCTTAACAACTTAAATTGATCGGTTTGCAGATCTTTGACTTGATGTATTCATTGACTTTATCCTTGGCACATGGGTATAAAGAGGCCAATGATATAGCTGATTTATTAGCTAAGAGGGGAGTGGAAATGGATTCTTTAGTGGTATCTGATAATGTAAATTCCCTTATGTAATCCACGATTGTTCTTAATAACTTTCTAAATTTCGTCAAAAAAGAAAGAAAGTCCAATTCTCAAAAAGAAAAAATCTGCCACCCAGATTGGAGGAGTAAAATTCTCAAAAAATGGGAGGTGCGACCGTTAAGTTTTTTTTTACCATTTCACCATTTTAGAAGCATGATATATAATAGAGTGAAATCAACTAAAATAAAATTTGGAGGATGTGTACGCCTCATTGGTTCAAAACTATTTAAAATAATATGAACAAAATACACCTCAAAGTTTTAGTGGTATTTTAGTCCTTTTATTCTTAAAAATATTTGTTATAACTTTTTACATGCGCATGAAGTTGAGGACAGAACCAAAATTTCATCTCATGTTTATAAAAGATTTAAAATACTTATAGATGCTTTCAACATCTGATCAAGACTGGAGGTTTGATAGCAGTTCTGGTGAATTGCAATTACAATATGCAATTTAAGAGGTATTTTGGTCATTATATTTTTTAAAATAATTTTTTATTTGCGCAAGGGCGATAAGTATAGGCCTCAATTTTTTAACTCAATCTAATATACACGAAAATAATATAATTCAAAGAAAATAGCTTGATAGGGTATCAAAATAAATAAATCATCACTTTATAACTCATTGAAAATTGCAAGTCAAACATTGAAAAAGCTTTACATCGAATCATCTCAACTTGAACATTACGGTTTTGAAAAAAAAATAAGATTTCAAGTTCTAAAAATAGTGTATATTATAGCAAGTTATCTGGACCGTCGATTTTACCCCAAAAATAAGTGTTTCACAAATCTTCAAGTTCTTACTATTTTTCGAGTTTCTAATTTTATTGTCAGTGTTGGAAATTGATTTTAAAACAATCATAAAGATTTCCATTACCAAAAGTACTCTCTGGACGAAGATTTGAGATGAGGCTTTATTGTTATTCTTTTATAAAGCCTAGACCTTATAGAAACCTCATCCATAATTCAAATACTCGGCCTCATCCTCTGTCATCCGTGGGCTATCTCAGTCATTTCTACCTTTTCAAAAGTATTTTTCTTTAATCTTTTCCAAGTGCTCGGGGTCTGAAGATCCAAAAAAATTTCTTGATCTTTTATGTAATATAGATTGTCCATTGTGTTAGACCTATTATGGAGGGCTATAATTTGGAAATCAAATTACTTAACAAACATCACCCACATATCAATGAAAACTTCATTGAGCAGTTAAAATTGGCTAATCACTTGATCTCCAAGTTAAAAAAAATCCCAAAGTTAAACCAAACGAAATTTTCCAATATCCACTAAAGTTTAGATAGACTCTAGATTATATCTCCCAAATTGGGAATTTCCAATTCCGATTTTAGTTTTCAGCTAGGGGTGGCAACGCGTTAGGCCTAGGGCCCTAGTCCAAACCTAATCCCCATAGGGCCGGTCTAGGCCCACCTAAACTTGATCGGGCAAAAAAAGCCTTGGACCTAGCCTTATTTGAGCTTGGTTAGGCCGGGCTAAGCCAAATAAAATTAGATAACAAACAAAGGACAAAGGAGTCAAGCTAGGCAGGATTGGGCTGGCCTTGCCCAAGCTACATTTGGCCTGTCCCTACCTCGGGCTGTAGTGGCCTGGACCTTAGGCCGCATTTTGTGGCCTGGCCCTTAGGGCACATTTTGTGGACTGGCCCTTAGGCCGCATTTTGTGGCCCAAGCCTTAGTTTTTTAGGACCGGGCCAGGTGACCCTGGCCTATTGCCGCCTTTACTTCCAGCAAGCAAACACCACCTATGATGTCATCAATGTATGAGACTATTTTTTTGGTAATTTAGTGGGGAAAGGGTCCCCTATTTATAGTAGAAACAAATTCAAGTATTGTGGGACTCTACCACCCTGACCACTTAGCCTTGAGCCCACTCCTGCATGAGACTAGTTCATGCTCTCTTGCAACAGAAAGTAAAAAAAGGAGCTCAAAAGATAGAGAGGAAATTTTTTTTGAATGGACAAAATATTAGGGTGTTGGTATTATTACCATGCCGCTTTCTTCCACTATACAGGTGGCCTTTCTTAACTTATATATTATGATATGCATGACCACAATAATGTATTCCTCATGGGTCGTTTGGATACCTGGAAACATATTGTCTGTGAAATATATTACGGGCGTAGTTCATTACTGTGTAATACATTACCTATAAATGGATTGTCCCTATTTGGGTAGTATTTAGATGCAACTTGGGAAATACATTTCTACTGTTTGGCTATGTCTGGAAGAATATGAGAAATGCATTACCATCCAAATATGAAAAATATGGCTATATTTGGCTAACATGATTAGACTTTGGTTTCAACATGATAAGTCATTGAAATAATATGATTAGAATAACATGATTTTATTGTTATAAGCCTTATTTTTATTTATTTTTTATAGAAGTCTTTCAAATGTCTCTCTATATATAATTTCAAATTAGCAATAAATTTATGATACCAAAATTAAAATCTTTATGGTACAAATTAAAAAATAGGAAGAAGTTTGATTAGTAAACTAGAGGTTTTGTAATTGCAGTAGAAAATTTTGAAGCATTGTAGGAGGCTAAAGATGTATCTTATTTCAATTGAGCTTTTACTAATCTCTTATGAAGATTATGTTGTATGAAATTTTTTATTATGATCGTGTTGTGTAATTTCTCATCGATTGCCAATTATTATTTTTATTATTTTTACTTTTATACGAGAGCTGATGGTGGGCTACAACCTAAATTGGGGATGGAGGGATGTAGAATTTTTTTTTATTATGATTGCAAGAGAAAATTTTCCCCATCTAAATTCTACATAAAATGTTGATAAATCCTTCCTATGGCATCTAAGATTTGAGCACTTAAATTTTCAAAGTCTAAGATTGATGGGCTAGAAATGTATGGTAATAGGATTACCGTCAATAAATGAAGAAAAGAAAATATGTGAAGGTTGTATTTATGGAAAATTATGTAGATTACCATTTTCAGAATCATCTTGGAGAACTAGAGCTCCATTGGAATTGGTTCATGCTGATATTTGTGGACCAACTCAAACAAAAACCTGTAATAAAAAAAGGTATTTTCTCTTAATCATTGATGATGTGAGCATATTTCTTGACCAAAAATCAGAAGCATTTTCAGTTTTTACTCAGTTTAAAACTAATGTAGAAAAACAAAATGGTTTTCCATTAAAAGCTTTGAGGACAGATAGAAGAGGAGAATTCACATCAATAGAATTTTGGAATTTTTGCAAAAAGAATGGAATTAGAAGAGAGTTGAAAGCAGCATATATTCCACAACAAAATGGAGTAGTAGAGGGAAAAAATAGGACAATTGTTAAAATGGCCTGAAGTATGTTAAAGGGTAAGTATCTTCCAATAAATTTTGGGCTGAAGCTGTGTATACTGCTGTTTATATTCTTAATAGATCTCCTACTAAATCTCTTCAAAATGAAACACCTTTTGATGCCTGGTATAAAATAAAACCAAATGTAAGTTATTTCAAGGTATTTGGTTGTATTGTTTATGGAAAAAGAACTTCCCAAAATATAGAAAAAATTGATATAAGAGGCGAAAAATATATCTTTATTGGATATAATGAAGTTTCAAAAGCATATCGCTTTTTCAATCCAAAAACAAATAAATTGATAATTTCTATATATGTTGTATTTCATGGGAAAAGTAAATGGAAATGGGAAGAAAAATCTGACCGAGAACCAATAGCAATATTAAAAGAACAAGGAAATAATCCACAAGAAAGTGCAAACTCTCAATCAAGCCCAAGAACAACATCTCCAGGTGCACCAAGTCAAGGCTCATCAGACTAAAAAACACCACAAAGAAAGGTACGTTCACTAACAGAAATTTATGAATCATATGATATTGCTCTTTTTACTAGTGAGCCAGAAAAATTTGAAGATGCCATAAGAAAAGAAGAATGAATAAAAGCCAAGGATGAAGAAATAATAGTAATAGAGATAAATCAAACATGGGAGCTAATGGACTGATCAGAAAAAAAAGAAGTCATAAGACTAAAATGGGTCTACAAGACAAAATATAATGAAGATGGCTCAATTAAAAAACACAAGGCCCAATTGGTGGCAAAAGCCTATGCTCAACAACCAGGTATTGATTATACTGAAATTTTTGCCCCAATTGCACGAATAGAAACTATTAGAACTGTCTTGGCATTAGCTGCACAAATGAGGTTGCCAGAATTTCAGTTGGATGTAAAATCAACATTTTTAAATGGAGAACTTGAAAAAGATGTATATGTTGAACAACCTCAAAGATATGTGATAGAAGGAAAAGAAAATAAAGTATGTTGACTTAAAAAGGCCTTATATAGATTGAAACAAGCACCACGAGCGTGGAAAAATAGAATTGACACGTACTTTTGCCAAGAAGGATTCGAGAGAAGTCCTAGTGAACCGTCACTCTACATAAAAAACAAAGGTACACATGATTTTCTAATAGTTTGTCTTTATGTTGATGATTTGATTTATACTGGCACTAACCAAAAGATGATGGAGGAATTCAAGAAAAGTATGATGAACAGATTTGAGCCTTATGAGATATTTTCGTGGGATTCAAGTAAAACAATCAAATGGAGAAATTATTATTTCCCAAGAAAGATTTATAGAAGACCTCTTGAAAAAGTTTGGTATGACAAAATGCAAATTGGTGGCTACTCCCATGGATTCAAATAAAAAATTGTCACAAAATGATGGAGCACAAGAAGCAGATGCATCTTCTTATAGAAGTCTTGTTGGCTCACTTATCTATCTCACAAACATAAGACCAGATATCGTTCATGCAGTCAGTATTGTCTCCAGATTCATAAGCAAACTAAACAAGGTGCATTTTGTAGTAGCCAAGAGATAATAAGATATGTTTAAGGACCTAAGAGCTTTAGTCTCAAGTATACTACAGAGAAAGACAACAGCCTGGTTGGCTACACAGATAGCGATTGGGTTGGATCGTTAGATGATAAAAACAAGCACTTCAGGATATGCATTCTGCTTGGGATCTAAAGTTATATCTTGGTCGTCAAGGAAGCAAAAAACGGTTAACCTATCATCTGCAGAAGCGGAATATATTTCAGCCACTAGTACTGCATGCGAAGCGGTTTGGTTGAGAAGAATTCTCTATGACCTGCGTCATGAGCAAAAGGATTCAACAACAATCTAGTGTGATAACGTGTCAGCTATTGCTATGACGAAAAATCCAATGTTTCATAGCAAGACAAAGCATATAGAGCTTCGCCACCATTTCATTAGAGACTTGGTCGAGAAAAGGGAGATCGAGCTTAAATTCATCAGAACAAATGATCAGCTTGCAGATATTTTTACAAAGTCGCTTTCAACAGATAAATTTAGGAAACTCATAGAAGAAATGAGAGTGACAAATTAAGGAGGGATGTTAAATTATTAATTTGTCCCTCTCTCTCTAGAAAACTCTCTAAAACTTGCACCTCTCTCTCTCTCTAGAGGCTTCTCTTCCAACCACCACCTCTCTCTCTAGAGGCTTCTCTCTCAACCACCGCCTCTCTCTCTCTCTAGACTATTCTTCTAAAGTGGTGGTAAAACCGCCACAAAAGGCCTATAAATAGGGGATGGAATGTAAAGAAAATAGAGAGTTAAAAAAAGACGCCTAACTAGTGTGGTCCCTTAGTCCATATTAATTTGTTGTATCCATGCCATTTCATGTAATAGTGAAATATCTTTGACTAAATATTGCTTCCTCTTCACCCCTATCATCGTTCCTTCCTATTTTCCAAATCAAATTACCATATCAATGCTTCTGCAAATTCCCAACAAGAGAAGCCCTATATCTTTTGCCCACTACGGTTGTTATGTGTATGGGGTCTTGTTATTTGGCCTTGATGATTGAAGCCTTGAGGCACGATAATGAGACAAGAAAGAAGAGAGAGAAAGTGAGTGATGGTGAAAAGAATATGAAGGGGATGAAGAGATAAAAATAGTTACTCCTTTACTGCATAAAGGAACATACTCCGTCAAAAAATAGTCTGTCAAAGCCTTCTTGAAATATCCGCCAAATTTGGTCCATCAAAGCCTCCTCTTTTAAATATTTCTATTGTGTTGAAACCCTACTTGTGGATATGAAACCTGTCTCTAAATCTTAGAAGGGATATATATCAGTATCAATACATAACATTATATATATGTATCTGTATCGATGTATATCTCTTGATAAGATTAGTGAGTATCTATCAATAGATGTTGGTATTTATCTTTAATTATTATTTGTCGTATATTTATACGGAATCTTCTATATTCGTTATCAACATAAATATACAGAGAGTTCTCTGCAGTATTATGAGATTTTAACATGGTATTAGAGCTAGAGCTATAGACTCTCCTTATAGTTCTCCTCAACTTCAGATCTGAGCTCACACCACAGATCTGAGGTTGCCGTGCGATAGCCTCTTTGCCTAGCCTATCCGCCTGCAGTGAGGCCTCAGATTCATTTCAAAAATTTTATGCTAGTCTCTCCTCAACCTCTGCTCTCTGCTAGTGAGATTTTTTTGATTCATCTGTTATCTGATCGCTCAGGAATCTCTGACCCGTTCTGTCGAGTGGTGTTTCAACTCATTTGTTCTCTAATTAGTTCATAAATCAACCATCTTGTGGTAGTTGAATCAATCTTGAATCTTATTGATTCGAATTCTGATCATGCTCTTGCTGCTACCTGGTCAAGCTCCAAATCTAGCCTCTCGCTCTCAACCCCGTTGCTGCTTGTTCTCTCTGTCTGATGTTGTTTCCTGCTTATTGTTGTTGTTCTCTCACGCTTCCGAAAGTCATGTTGTTGTGTGTTCTACCAACTGATGGAGAGGGAAAACTCTCACATTGCCACAAAGGCTTCCCTTTCACATTCTATCAAAACCCATTCATGCAAAACCCATTATTAATATTGCACAAAAATATCCCACAAAAAGCTTCTTTTTCCTTTCCCTTTGCACGAATTCCTCATCTGTTGGTATGGGATATGAGAGAGGTGCAGATGAAATTGATGGTCCACGCAATTTTTTTTCTAGTTTGGCTCAAGCTTTTGAGAGAGAAAGAAAGTCACAACCCTAAAAGTCCCAAGATCAACAGTTATGGGGCATGCCACTGTCACATTATCTGCCACCATAGAACCCTTTACTGTAGGGCTGCCCTATGATGACAATGTCGAATTTAAAACTTGCCTCTAAATCCACTTGTGAAAAATGGCCTCTAAAAACAACCAATCTGCCTTATTTGAAAACCCACCCCTCTACCGGTTTTTTCCTCTAAATCTCGATCTCAAGGTCCATATCCGACTGCGATCTCACCCAGCCACATTGTTATTGACCATTTGAAACACCCCTTTGAAATGATCTTTTTTTGTGATCTCGAGTTTTCTGTTGGTCGATCATGTCTGATGATCAAGTTCTTTTTTATTCGATCCTGTGTGATCTTTGTTTTTATGATTGAGTTTTCTGTTAATCATATATGTTCTTTGTATAATCGAATATGGTGTTCTGTTACTCGCTCATGTCTGTTCTGATCTGTGAGCTGTTGAATCAGTCTCGGATCCATACCGACTTCTGTTGCCTCTTCTAAGTGCCATTCTGTTTTTTCAGTTGTTTCAAATATTTTTCTGTCTTTGGTGAATATATGAATTTTTTTTCTTTCATTGCTCGAGCCTATCATGTTCTGCCTGTTGATCTGTCTTGGATCTTATGTGAGCTCCGAATCAAAGATTCAACTGCGCTGGTTGATCAAGCAATCTGAAGCTATGCATCTTAAGATCCTGCTCGTTTTTACAACTTAGTATTTAAACTCCAGCTACTCTCTCAAAGCATTTCGAGTTTGAAGAGGGTGTTAGAATGGATATATATCAGTATGGATTCATATCAGTACATATATATATTTGTATGGATGTATACCTCTTGATAAGATTTGTTAGTATCTATCAATAAATGTTGGCATCTATTTTTAATTGTTACTGGCCGTATATTTTTATGGGTCTTGTATATTCTTTATCAGTATATCTCTGCAGTAGTGTGAGAGTCTTACAATCTTCTTATATTAATGGATACTCGTCTTTATCAAAAAAATATAGGCACATCTAATAATTTACATCTTTAGGAGACATGTCCTTAATTGATTAGGTAATCATTGGAGATTATAAATTATGAGAATCACTCTAATAATTAAAGTGAAAATATATAATATAATTACTTTAAAATATAACAAATATTTAAGTCATGTGTTATTTAATTTGATTAACATTCATCTTCTCTCACTCAATGTTCTATCAAGTGTATAATAAATTCACAATTTGATCTAGTTTTATATACTGATTTACTTGAATTACAAACCACTTTACTTGAACCGGAACTATCCTTTTGGACATTTTTATTGCTTCTACAAGTAAATAGTATTGTATCATTTCTAATCTCAATTGAGGGGTTAATGGATAAGAATAGAACCATAGATGTTGTAGTTCCTCTGCTCTGACCGCCCAGGCCAAAGGCCTACTCTTTATGTGAATTTTTTCTTATGACTTTATTTTTATATACAACACGATTTAAGAAAATTACATTAATAAAAATCCAAGCTTGTGATAAGACTCATATAATTTGTATGTCTTTATTTTCTCAATTTTATGTAAATCATGAGAAACTAGTGATTATAACTATTATTGTTGAAGAATATTGGTTCTTGGTACTTGGCAAACCATCAAGTTACTAGGTATTTGGTGAAGCATCAGGTTATTAGATTTCTTTTGAGGGCTCCCCGCTACCTTTTTATAGAGATAGACATAGAACTTATGGAAGAAAATTTCGCTCATAAGGTTTCTTTAGGATTATGGATTTAGATGTTAGACTTCAACTTGAAAAGGGATTCTACGTGGGTTGGTCTTCATACTCTTTGGTTCAACCAATCTTTTCAGACTTCAAATTCTGATTTTTATTCGAGATAGGATGGTGTCATCATTTTTGTAGTTGATTCAACTCCTTTGTTTTTAAAAAATTTTAAAATAGGAGAATTTTGAAATAGAGACTAGTGCTAAGTTTTTAAAAAGTCAATTAAAGTTTTAGAAAACAACTACCTTATAAAAAATCCAAACTTCAAAAAATTTTAAAAGTTGAAATTAAAAACTTTAGAAGAACTTAAAACTTAGGAAGAACAGCTTAAAACTTAGGAAACTTGTATTTGAAAATTTTGAAAGTTGAAACTTTGAAAGAACTAAAAATGGTTAGCATTTTCAACTTGTGCAACCATGGAACCTCATGCAGTGATGGGCATTTTCAAATCAAGCAGTTTAACGCTATGTAGGAGACGTATTCAAATAATTGAACTTCATGACGATGATGTATTAAAATTATTTAGCATCATGCTGGGGATGTATTCAAACAATTTATTATCACATAGAGACTAGCTTTGATTTTATGGGGAGAATGTTAGGCGGTCAAGATGCAACATACCTATAGGATGAATATAGTTGAGATGATGATGTTGAGATGGATGAGTAAAAAAAAAAAATGGACATAATTCGAAATTAATATATTCAAGAGAACTTAGATGTGGCTCCAATAGACGGATAAGATGAGAGAAAGTAGACTTTGGTGGACTGGTTATGTACAACATAGACAAAATACAATACATGTTAAGAGGTACAAGCTGGTTCAAGTGGAACGTTAAAAAAAGACAAGACATATTCCCAAAAGGATATGGCTGGAAGTAGTGAGAAATGATATGGGGATTCATAGACTCACTGAAGGTATGAACATTGATAAAATAGAATAGCAGACCAGGATTCGTGTAGCCAATCCAAATAGTTGGAAAAAAGTTATGATGATGAATGATGATCGAGGATTCACTCAAATAGTTTAAATACTGATGATGTACTTAAAACAATTTAACGTGATGATGTACTTAAAACAATTTAACGTTATGCTAGGGACATATTCAAACAATTAAAAATCAAGCTGAGGATATTTTTAGATTAAGAAGTTTAACATCATCCCAAGAATGGATTCAAACTTGAAAATTCTTCTAAAGAATTTTTGAAATGGAAATATTCTTTTTTGGAAAAGATTTTCGAAATGTTTAAGAAAAGTAGGTCTTATAAATTAGCCACTTTTGACACTTTTGGTGGATTGATTTTCTTAACAGTTTTTTTATTATTATGAATTTTATTTTTTATTTATTTTTATTTAGGAGACTCTTTTACTTACCCAAAACCTAACTTAAAAGCTAAATTTTAGAAAATGAATCGCTTCTTGAGTTTTTCTTAAACCTTTCAAAGTTCTTACAACTTTATAGATTGCTCCCTTACGGGATAGGTTTTACAGTTCTACCACCTATGATCCTATGGTGGAGATGAGGAATTAAGGCTTGAATTGCTGTAGTTAAATCTTATGAGCTCGTGCTATCATTAGCTGGGATTTTCTAGACCAGGAATAATCAAGTAGCACTTCATCATCGAATTTTAGTCCTTGTGTGGCAATCTAAAGAGGAGTTCTTCGAGGTTTTCTAATGAACCAGTCCTGGAAAATGCAAGATATTGGCCTTAGATCTTGGACTTTCAATTTCATCTGCCACTGTCGACCCTTTGAGGTTCAAATGGTCAAGGCCCTTGGAGTTTATTCAAAGAGATCATTTTCTTTGGTCCTTTGGACTAATTCCTCTAGATTGCTTTTAGGGACCAGGCCTATATTGTCTTGGAGATTTTGACACCTTTTTTTTTTCCTTCGAGTTTTAGATGCCTTTTCTTTCTTTTTTTAATATTTTTTTGGATGGCTATCCTTTTTTCACTTTTTATGTTCACTTTATTTTAAATGGGTTCCCTCTTGATTGTCTAGCTCGGTGCTTTTTTTCTTTTTCATTTTTCACTCTTGAATAACCACCTTGTATTTGTGGGTGGCGAGGCATCAATAATAGGAAAAAAAGAAGAAGAAGAGGTATTTGGAGGCTTATTTTCTTTTGAATTTGTATGTAGCTTGTAGATGGAACTTTTCTTGACTCTTCCAATGACTTTTATTTTGTTTTTCCGCTTCTTGATTGGCAGTGCTTCTTCTTCTTTGTGACGCATCATCTAAGGATCTAGGCAAGGATGCCGTCATATTCCCTCAGGAACATGATCATCTTCCCTCTCTCCAGGTGGCAAGGGGTTCTAATCTCAGTTACCATTAGATCGCACTTGCCATAGTTTCCTGTTGAACTGCCCCATTCAAACTTTGGATCTTCGAACTCAGAATCACTCTTAGTTTTCTAGCTCTTTGATCTCTTGATCAAGTAGTTAATTCTTTCTTACTTTTTTCCTTTTTAATAGGATTATTATTGTTATCTATTAGGTTTTTTTAGCAAAGTTTAAATTAATAGCCCCAATGTAGGGGTGTTAGAAAAGATCGGTTGCACATGGTACTTTTTAAAGGTACCCTGGACTAACTCACTTGCAGCCTCATGACGATGTGGTTCTTGCTAGTGCTTTGGCCAGCGATTCTAGAGAAATAGGACAGATAGATGGTTTTCGATCCCAGTATTTTGTTTATCTTTGAAATATGTGGTTTTAGAAGCCATGTAGTGTAGTGTATCACGGTGTAAGTTCGGGCTCTAACACCCGAAAGTATTGCATTGTTGGCTCATCCTCGTTACTCGTGTCTTAGAGATACTCTTAGATGAGGAGAGTGAAGGTAGCAGCATTTCTGTACCTTGTGCCATGTCGAAGTTTGTAGGATGCAGCCTTGATATCACTAACTGCCCTTATTGTGTTATCTCCATGTGGGGTCTATTAAGTGACTTGTCTTGATTATGGGTTGCTCCTATTAATAGAGAAGTGCTCCTATCCCTATTGATTTTCTACGGATTCCTCTTCTTTCAGTTACTCATCCCACTTTTAGGTGGGCATTAAAAACATATGGCAAATTTGGTCCCATAGGATTTTCAGGAGGTCATCTTCTAATTCTTGAGGGGATGGAGAATTCAGGTCCACATTTGAGAAATAAGTGGACTTGGGTCCTCTAGGTTGTTATCTATTCATCATCCCACTTATGCGGGTCTTCAAGAATAAATGGTGAGCGTTGCCCTCATAGTATTTCAAGGAGGTAGTCTTTGGTTCATAAGGGATTTAAGAGATTGGGTCCATATATGGGAGAATCAGCGAACTTAGTTTTTCAATCTTTTTGCCATCATGCATTTGTATGGATGACTTGGTCCACTTGTGGGTTTGTTTGTTTGGCTGTTGTTGGGGTGGTCGAAGTTATCTCCTTTCCCTTGGGAATGACACCTGAGAGTGGCTCTGCGGAGATGCCTTTTTCCTAGTTAGGGATAGAACTAGGCTTGGTCTCTTCTTTAACAGTTATAACGCCCCTATCTATTAGGTCTTAAACTACATGCGTAAGACCAGGACATTCCTCAATGCTGAGGGCATAATTTTGATGTGAATCGCATCACTTCGACTTATCTTCAATATAGAGTATAGAGGAGAGGAATCCTTATGGTAAGCAATTGAACAAGCTTACACTTGGCTAGTGAGGAGAACCTCACCCTTTGTTTGTTTCCTTTAGGGATATCAATCCCTTAGTCGTATTGTCTTGCACTCGTCATATGTAGGATCGATCCTTGCCTGTGACCTAAGGCCATTATGGATGAGATTCCAGCTTGACTTACTATTTGTAATTTGGTTGATCTTTCCACTAAGCAAGGCTTCACTGTAGTTACGTTGTTGTTGAGGTACAACTATTATTTTATTTTTAGAGGAACTAGCCAAGTGCAACTTCACCCATTCATAAAGCGAGACTCTCTTAAGCACAAAGTCAAAAGAAAAGTGTATGACACTTATACTAAAGAACAGTTTATATTCTAAGGTGACATTTTCTAGAATAATGACGATCTTCATAAGGATAAGAGAAAGTAGATTCAATGGCATGTGAAGCAGTATAACATAATCGCTCAAAGAAGCCATGGAATGGTTTGTCATTGCTTTGCCTTATTAAGGTGGGCCGAGGCTTGCTTCCACTGTACTGGGATTCAAATCTAGAGAATATTTCAACCAGGGTAGCATGAGGGTTATCCATCATAAACTCATGGTGTCAAATCAAGGGTCCTTCTGATAGACAATGTTAAAACATTGCCTTAAGGCGATTGGGTCTATCATGTAAGGCTGGTGTCAAAAGCAAAAAAGTGGTGACATGTAATTTCGAGTCGCCCTCGCCGTGAACTTATTTTTGAATTTGTGCATTAGGAACCCACTGAAAGATCATTGAGATTTCTGAGGGTTTCTTGCATGTAAGCCTTAGGGTTTGAGAAGTCATGTGCCCCCGTTCTCACTAAGGCATTATGGAAGAATTTCATGGTTCCCACCATGTTGGCTAACTGAGTTTTCGATACCAAAGCCACTTGACCGACGGGTGGGTTGGTTGCCTAACATAGACTTGTCTTATGAGGTAGGTGAGATCTTGTTAAATTTGAAGTTGGATTTGGGAGCCAAGTGGGCTATACAGACTGGTTGGCTAAGGGAGCCATTGAGGTTGTTAGGTTGACCCGGGTTAAGTCCTTGAACTAAAGCTTGAATGTTACAACCCCGACTAGCTAAGTTTTGGAAGAAAGCTTGCAAGATACAGTGTTCACTAGTGGCTAGTGGATGAATTAGTGTTGAGGATGCCTCGTTCCATACTACTAGCCGACGACTAGAGCTAAGATTCACTGCTTGAATTAGTGTTAGGGATGCCTCTTTACTACTACTACTACTCCTACTACTAATATTATTATATTATTGACCTAAGAGAAAGAAACAAGGAGAATTTTCCATCCATAGGGAAAACTGCTCGTGGTGAGTGTCACTAGATGTCTCAGCAATGTGTATTGTCGCTGGGGGATTATCTATCCTGGCATGCCTCGAGGTTTCTTGGATGTTCTAATTTGGTCATTTGATGTCCAAAACAGTCCCCCTGGGAATGTGATGTTTTCGACTAATTTTAAACAACCTTTAGCTTGATTGGCCCCACAATAGGCACCATACTGTTTGCATGTGAAAATCTGAGATAAAACTGCTCAAATTCTTCTTATTTTCTTGGAAGAATCTAATTTTATAGGGTTTTTGAGGTTCAATGGTGGCTAGATTTTCAAACATTAAAGTGATAAGAGACCTAGGATTTCTAAGGTTTTTAAGGCTAGGATTTCTAAGGTTTTTAAGGCCAGTGGTTAGAGTTTCAGAAGGACTCTAGATTCTAGGGTTTTTTGTCTTAAAATAACACTAGAGGTGGTCTACTTATAAACAGAAGGACCAAACCACACTACTGACATTCTGGAACCTTATGGAATGTTGGTGGAGTTAGTGACATGGTCCACATCGCTACTAGCAATGCTATCCATGTAACTGAGCCCTCGGTGGCTCCAGATTATGTGGGAAATCCATATGGTTTTCAATTATTTAGAGATCTGGTCGGAATCTGATATATACAGACATTCGATTCAGATATTTCCCTTCTAGATCCTTGGACCTGCCTATTTTCGTTGCTTATCCTGTTAAACTGGGTTTTTTAGTGGGGATTTTCTAATTACTCAGGGATGTCCAAAGGTTTGGACTATGGTTATAGGGTGTCTTAAGCATCACTAGACTAGTATAGTTCAAGGTTGTAGGTTCCTGTTAATTTCCTTAGAAAAAATTGGGGGTTGTCTACAAAGACAAATAAGATAAAAGTCTCCATGGGGTTCAGGATTTTAATTTAAAATGGGGGATTTCTCAAAAGTCAGGAAAATCTCACTGCGATAGAGAGAAAAATCAAGTAGGGTTTCAATGGGTATCAACATTTCTAGCTATAAACTTAGGGGTCATAGCACAACTAAGGTGAGTGGGTAGGTGAAAAGTGGAAACAAAGAAGAAACAAAATAATACTTGAAACATCCAACATACACTAGGGTGGAAAGTCTAATTTATGAGCCAAAAAGACCAGTCTTACTAATCAACAACCCGTTTTATCTAATTCAATGATATTTTCAATTTGATGAAATAATTAGGTAGGCTAAGGGGTTGGTTCGCATTTCAACTAGTCAGAGCAGCTTGGCCAGTCTTGATAGATTTCCTTTTAATGCAAACATGACCTAATTTTATTTGATTATTGACGAGTGTAAGCAGGACCTGAGCTACAGGCCAGGGGTGACTAACTCTCACCTTCATTACTTGATATTGCTGTTTGGATTATTCAAATTTAGAAATTAAAGGGTTTCAAATTTTAAAGTTAGAGACATGTAGCACTACTAATGTAGTTGCTATCTATTCAAGCCCAAGCCTGATTCCTTGGAGAGTGAAAACCTCAATGAATACATTACATCATAAGTCAGTATGTTTGGCAGAATAGAATTTCAATATTTAGATAGTCAAAAATTCCAATAAGGGCATTACTAGCCTTTTACTTTATGAACTATATATTATCTTGATTTATATTATTTGGAGCCTGTTTGACTATCTCTTTATGGCATTTCTTCAAGCACATTGTAAGCACAGAGCAGACTAGTGCTCCAATGAATCCTAGTGTTTTGAATGAACATATCCAACAACCCAAAACTCATCTCGTTAGAGATAAAGTATCCAACTAAAGAATATAATAAAAACGTAAAATTAAAAAAAAATAAAAAATAGAGTATAAAATAGATCAGAAAATAGAATTAGAGTGGGATGCCAATGGAGAAAAATTAGGTATCAACGAACAATAAATCTTCAATATTATTTCCATTTCCTTATTTTGCTTAATAGTAAAAACCCAAAAACTCACTTGCTTTTTACTATATAAAAAAACCCATTAACCATTGCAGTTCATCTCTCATGGTAAGCTCTCTCTCGACCCAATCAACCACAAAGATATTGCTACTCATAAATGTGAGGAAAAAAAAGGATTCCAGAGAATGCTAAGAGCGATTGATGAGAAGTGTCCTCCAAAATGACAGTAACTAAAGAGCCCCGCTTTGATATATAAGGCCTTCATCTTGATATTTGAAGATACAATTTTGACCTATCAAACGTGTATTTTCTCTTTCCATATATTCAAACTCTTTTGAATCACTTAAAATTTTGAAATATTCAGATAGTTGAATGCAATCAAACGCAATCAAACCATGGGAAAGGTTTCTATGCTTCCCCAAAATCTATCCTCTCCAAACCATCCAATTTTGGTCATGCGAGCTATTCGTCGTTTGATTTTAGATCCGACGTATTAACGTATTTTATTTTTAATTTTTTATATAAATAATATGAATATGAAATTTGGTAATTTCATTAGGGCATACCTATAAAAAATATTGAAAATAAATTTTTTATAAAATATATTGGCTCTTTAAAACTTTGAAAGGTATTTTGGTTTTCAAAAAGTATTTTGGTCATTTTATTTTATTGAAAATAATTTTTTTATATTTTTCATTAATACGAATTTAATAGAGGAATAGGCAATCAAAATTTAGTGTCAAAATAATTTATATAAAGAAATAAAAAATAAAATAGTGTAGAGAAATAATATTGTGATTGGGATAATCTTAATCTTCTATTCGGAATGAAAGGTTGGATAAAACTTCTATTCCGTAAAAAAAACATAGAAAGCTTGCCCATCAAACATAGCGTCAAGTAATATCATTTATTAGAAAAAAAAAAAAAAAAGAAGATTATCTCTAAACGTTTAGATGCGACAGTTACGGCTTTGTCCACTCTCTCCATCTTTTCGGAGAAAGTCTTTCTTTCCTGCCATCTCTCACAAACAAGGAGTATCTTTCCCGATCTTTAATATTCCACCATCCTCTAATACAATCGCATGTATCACGCTGACTCAAAACCCTAATGTCAAACTTCTCCAGATCTTCATTTTTTTTTAATGTCAAACTTCTCCAGATCTTCATTGATTTTTAATGTCAAACTTCTCAAATCATTGAGATGCTCGATTATGAAAATCACCAACATGTTATAAATGTATTCCTATAAAACTTCCGCTAATTAGTAACATAACTTTTCCCTATATCTTTTGCTAATGGACACAGTTAGCATGCGGTTAAGTCCACATGTATAAATGCGGGCTTGACAATAAATATATTTATTAAATATAGTTTGATCCTAATTTTTATATTTAACATGAATATCATGATTATATTAAAAAACATTGGACCGTTAGTTACAATTGTTTTTTAGATGGACCACCTATTTAATTTTTAGATGGACCACCTATTTACATCTATTTTTAAAATGGACGCCTTATACGTCTGCAGTGCATATTGTACAAATGCCGTCCAGCCCGCATGAAACAATTCCTTACTAATATGTTGCTCTTATTTAATTGAAACTCCACATTTACCTGCTCTTGTATATGCCTGATTCATTTGGTGTTCAGTTTTCGAGCGACGACTTAGCGGCTCACAAAAGGGAAATAAGTTGAATCACAATCAAACAAAACACAACCAGGAGCTGTGCATGAAGGAAATAATTGTTTTATCATCAAAATGCTATAATTTGAAGTTTAAACCAATGTTTTAGGAATTAGACTTGGTCACCCATAGGGGTGGCCTAGCCTAACCAGGCTTGGGCTTGAGCCAAGACATAGCAAGCCTAGTTCGGGCGAACTAGCCCTGCTTAATATGGCCAAGACCGGGCTTAGGCCAAGGCATCTTTAGCCTTGTCAGGACTGGGCTAGGCCTAGGCCGGCCTTATGGAATCAAGGCTGGGTTAGGGTCAAGGCTGGCGTAAACTGTTATAGCCCTATGCCCAATGATCGGGTTAGAATTGCCTAGTAGGCTTGTCACTCTCTATGGTTATTGTGTTAGAAAATAAAAAAGTAGAATGAGGACAGTAGTCCGAGTCCCTTCCAAGGAAAGCAGGACTTTAGCTAAATAAGTTAAGGGTAGGAAAAACTAGGCGGTTCAAATTCAGACCTCTCGGTTGAATCGGAATCGGCCACTTGTCTGTTCTGGTTTCGATCGGTTTTGGTGAACCGACTGGTCTCAAAAAATAAGGGATTTTATTTGTAATGTACTTTTTAATGCTTTTCATCATTTTGGCAAAGATTGGAAATTGTTTTGGCCATTAATACTTATTTTTACATTTTTCTATCTTTTTAAAAAAAATTCAAAAATAACCCTGGGCACAAATTGATTCTTAAAATCCATTTATTTAATTAATTTTCAATTTCATTTGGATGTGTTTTGTTTAATCATGCTTTAAATATACTTATCATATTTTATTAGTTTTTTTGTTTTTTAATTCTTTTTAACACTTTTTTTGCTGTCTAGGACATGTCCAGTTAAGTCGGTTAGATCAGCCGGTTTACGGGTTAGTATCGAGTAAATGTTTCTAGCCCTATGTTCAGTTAACCATTCCTATTCGACTTTTCCATTCAAAATTCACATGCATTAAAAGCTGAGGCCCACTACCCTCGAGACCATTCCAAACTGGGCATGATAGCTCGACGGTCGCTAACTCGGGCAATTTCAAACAGGCTCGGGCAGTTTTAAACATTAATATAACTGCCAGCCCCGATTTTGAAAAGAAAATCTCTCTTTCCCAAGTTGAAGGTCGATATGACGGTGGTGTAACATTATTCTAAACAGAGTATTGTTTGTCGAGATGTTGGTGTTTTAATATTTCCAAATGTCATTCTTTAACCAACTGAATGTGATTTTGCATTAAACAAATATAGCCTCCAACTCTATTGCCCTTAAAACTTGCCTCCAAATCGGCACAAGAAGTTTCAAGGAAACAAATCATAAACCTTGTCAACATTACAATTGCCAACTATTGTTGCCAAAAGAAATCAATCTTATCAAACTATATAGGGCTGGCAATGAGTCATATGGGCCGGTCCTAAAAAACTTGGGCCGGTACTAAAAAACTAAGGCTTAGGCTCCAAAATGCGGCACAAGGGCTCGATTAGGACTGGGCAACCATTGTCGAAAGACAAAGCCCGGCTGCGCTTGAACCAAACCTACAAGGCTGGCCCAGTTCAGCTTAGCCCGCAGAGCTCAGGCCTGACCTACAATGACTAAGGCCAAGCCCGGTGGTTAGTCTACATTAGTTTATTGGTTCATTATATAGAGAAAAAAAGAATCAACTTAGTGAGTTTCCCATTAAACGACAAATCGCTTTTAGTATGGAAAAAGTTTACATGTGAGGCACTAAACAATCAAATTAAGATGCACTTCAAAAATTTCACTAGAGGAAGTTGTTTTGATGCTCAAAAATTTTCAAACTAATCATCTCTACCTCAAGATGCATAGACATAAGAAAAAATGGATTTCAAATATTGGAGATAGTGCTTCTTCTAATGTATTTTTTAACCGTCAATTTTCAAGATTTACAAGTGTTTTATAAATCTGTTCAATCTACACAAATTTTGAAGCTTCAAATTTTATAATTAAAGATGAAAATAAATTTTCAGGCCATCACAAATATTTCTAATATTGAAACAACATCTTTCAACACCATTTGAAAGTGCGTCGTACTTTGATTGTTTAGGGCCTCAGCCTTATACAAAACACACCCTTTTAGTATTGGCCTTTTATGTTTTGTACATCACCAAATTCAAGTCCATATGGCCTAAACAAGCAGGCCGACAAGCGGTTTCCTTCATTAAAAGATATCCAAACGCGTTTTTACATCTGATTATAAAACGACCCAAGATGTTCAGTCTGTGACCCATTACCGTTACAGCTAAGCCCTAAGCTGCCCTAAAATCTTATAAATACGTTGCATAACTTCACCACCTCGATAACCATTACAACGTACTTTCCATTGTCCTAAAATTGAAGTCTCCCTCTTGCCAGTTTCTTTTGTTTCTAGGGCTTCCTTCCATGGATTTACAATTGTTCCTTCTGCCTTTTTTCTTTCTGTCTCTTGTCAATGCTCAGCTGCGCTTCAACTTCTACAACTCGACATGTCCAAATGCCGAATCCATTATAAAATCTGCGGTCACAAACCGCTCTAACACCGATCCATCTATCACTGCGGCCCTCCTCCGCATGCATTTCCACGACTGTTTTGTTAGAGTAAGTATAATTTATGGAAACCCTAGTGTGTATTCTCTTTCTCTCTCCTATTAGAATGTTAGGTGCCAAGTCATGAGCTAACCTATAATCCAACACAATGAACGGGAATTTAAAAGCACGTTGTTATGCTTGAGAATATTTTCATATAGAAAACTTCTCTCGTGTGGTCAAGTGTGAGAATATTTTTATATCAATTGGTGTTAGTGCATCTTTTTGCATCAATTGCCAACTAATTGATATAAAAATATTTCCTCCCTAGACCACATGAGAGAACCTTTTTATGTAAAAATGTTTTATAAAAAACATTTTCAAACCAAATGTATTATAAGACTATCTTTTCAGCCATCTTCACTCACATTTACATTTTCCTTTTTCCTCTGTCTTTCTCTCTCTCTCCAGGGCTGCGACGCCTCGATCCTCATTGACTCAACCACCAAACACAAATCTGAGAAGGATGCAGGCGCAAACCAATCGGTGCGAGGCTTTGAGCTCATCGACGAGGTCAAGACTGCCCTTGAGAAGGAATGCTCAAACATTGTCTCCTGTGCTGACATCGTCACCATCGCCACCCGTGATGCCATCGCCCTCTCAGGTGGGCCCGCCTATGCGGTTCCCACAGGACGAAGGGATGGCCGGACGTCAAACCCTAATGAAGTCAACCTTCCAGGTCCCACCCTCTCAGTGCTTCAAGCCTTCTCTTTCTTCCAAGCCAAAGGCTTCACTCTCAAAGAGATGGTCACTCTTTTAGGTGCACACACAGTTGGGGTGGCTCACTGTTTGTTTTTTCGAGATAGGCTCTTTAATTTTCGGGGAACTCAAAAACCAGACCCATCAATGGACCCAGACTTAGTCTCTAAGCTCCAAAGGCAATGTGGCAGAAACAACTTGCCAATTGCTACAGACCCAACTGCTTTTCTTGATCAAAACACAAATTCTACAGTGGATAATGAGTTCTATAACCAGGTTTTGAAGGGAAAGGGAATTTTGCTTATAGACCATAACCTTGGGGCTGACAACTCTACAGTGGGGTTTGTGAAGCAATTTGGGGGAGATGCAAATGGGTTTTTGCAGGACTTTAAAGCTGTAATGGTGAAGATGGGCAGTTTGAATGTTTTGGTGGGGAATGCAGGGGAGATAAGGAAGAACTGTAGGGTTTTCAATGCAACCCCTAAACCTAGTAAGGGGAAGTAAGGGATTGGAAATCCAGAGAAAGAAAGCGAGGTGCATTTTGTTTGGCACAAGTACTTTGTTAGGGTGCGTGTTTTGCAGTGAGTTTGTTTGATTTAGGATTGTGGGAGTAAGGCCTGCAACTGCATTTATTAATAATGTATTTATCTCAACTAAGTGTTCGGGATTATTGTATTAATTCACATTTACCTTAACTGGAGATGCGGTAACCATGTAGTAGATATGTTCATTTGGATGCTTTTCAATATATTTTGACTTCATATTTTTTTATCTTGATTTTTCTCAGTATATAAAATTTAACCAACCTTGATATTAATTTTGTTTTTTCATGGGAATGATAAATAAATATTGTACAAAAAATAATTTTTTTCATGGGCAGAAAGAGGAAATGAACAAATGTAATCACAAATCACAAATAAAGAAAGCTTTATACCAATTCCATTATATAGTACATTTTAAAGATAAGGAAAATTTACAAAAATAGCCATAAGAGATGAATTATATAGTACTTAACTCTTTTCCAATCATTTTAAGTCATAATCATGTATCTTTTGATGGGTATTTCGAAATAAAATCAAAAGATATGGGTAAAACGTTACATAGTTTATCTCTTATGAGTTATTGGATGAATTTCCCTAAAGATAATGATCCCAAATTATCATATTATGGACTACAAAACATAATAATCCAAAGTGTTGGCAAATAACATAATAATCCAAAGTGTTGGCAAATTTGATTGTTAGCCATAAAAGAGAAACGTGGAAAACACAATTATAACTAATCATATCTTTGTGTGCTAATTTATGCTCAACGTTGAGTACAATAGTCATCCCAAAGTACAGTACCAATGTAATCTTTGCAATTCATTACCATCATTTTTATCGGCCGGAGTGATTACATTATTATATCGATTTGATCTCAAATTATTTGTTTATTCAATTGATTCAAGTTCAAGATCCCTGTCATACTCCTTATACAGCAAATCATCACCACAAGTTATAGTTCGGGTATGATTATATACATTACAAACATGATGCTGCCACTTTCTGGAGGAACCATTTCTTCAGCACACCAAAGGTATGTTCTATAACATTCCGAAGAGATGAATGCTGATGGTTGAAGAGACCATTTGCATTTCATGGATCTAAATTTTCCAACTATAAGCCTTCAAATGATACCTCGCAGCTCTAAATAGAGCTATGAACTATGAAGTCGGCATTAACGAGATAGTATTTATCTGAATGGAAATAAATGTCAAGTTTTATTACATAATCTAAAAAAGATAATACTTTTGAAATGGATAATAACTATGACATTTAACAACATTGAAATGAAATTTAAATATATCAACAAAAAATGTCACTTTTAAAGGTAGGGAAAAGAACATTGACATTTGGGAACCTTGAAACCAAATTTTGGTGCCACTTTTAACACAAAGGGCATATTTTGTTGGTAATGAAAGTATTTCCTGAGAAATATTTTCATAGTTTGGTAAGGGAAGAAAGCATATGAAAATGATACTCATAGTAAAATATTTTACCATAAAGTGGTTTACTTTTCATGAAAACAAAACCACACCTCAACCCTTGGGGAGGCTTTTCGAGGGGTTTTATTTCACGTGCTGATCTACTTTTTACTATTCACGTTTTGCAATATAATATATTTATTATATTATATAATATTTTACTTATATATTAAATAATTTATACAATATATAAATTATATTTAAATAATATTCAATATATAATATACAGATAATATTGTATATTAAAAGATACATTAATTTATATTTTACTATATTTATAATATTTTATAATATATTAATATAATATAGTAAATGTTTTCTAAAAATAATTTTTTGAATTTTAAAATTACTAACACACATGGGGGCCCACTATACTCTAATTTAGAACATGTGTAGAAATGCGTAGGACCCAGTAGAGCTCCATGGGTTGCACGCCCTACATAGTGCAACCTTCTTTCTTATTTTGTGGCATTCTTGTTGGCCACTCAATAATGGAAATGAAAAAGGAAGGTTTTTTTAAATGAAATCTATTTTGACTTTTCTAAGAGAGAATAAATGGAAATAAAAAGAAAGAGAACTAGGTTTTCCTTGTATTAAATATTGGACGGTATTAGGTGAAGAAAACTGAAGGAGAAAGTTCTAACACCTTCCATTTGATCATGATGGCCAATCTATAGATTGTAAGGCTAAGATCTCTTACCGCCACAGGTCACCTTTGATCAGTAGTCTAGATTAAATCTCTATAAGGATGGCTAACCCTAGAAGCCTTAACCTTAACCACAAGTCTATATATTATCTCATTGTCCCAAATCTCTACAACACAAAAGTCACATCTCTATCTCTTTAAATGTGGCACGCTACTCTCTTATCTATCTAGCTTCATCTCATCCCTCTCTCTCATTCTTACAAATTTTAGAGAATAGAAAAAGGGGCACACCCCACTCATATAGTACGGGGGGCCACGGCCATAGTTTGTTCCAGTGTTCTTAGTATTGCTTACGGGTTTCTAGCCATTGCTTCCTATAGTTGTCAGATTTAAGAAAGACCTTGATCACGTGTGTCATCGGAGGAGGAGACCTTAATGGAGTGTATCAAGTCCAATTGAGGTAATCTTTTGATACTTTATTTTTATTATTGCAATTTGTGTTTCTTATTCTCAAGTCATTGTTCATGTAATTTTCTTTATACAATATAGAGTTGTATTAAGTGGCAACAAGTGAGAATCTAAATTTATGTTTTTTCTTTGTTCTTTTGAGTTTATTTTGCAATATTTGGACTTTTGTGAGTGTTCTAGCCGGTTAAGTAAAAGAAAAAATATAAACACCACATAGCGTGTTAGTTCACCCTGCCCAACTTTCAAGGTGCATGTATGGATTCAACCATCTGTCCCACCAGTCCCTTAGAAATGGCTTTAAATAGGTTTTATGATATGATAAGTATGAAGGTTGATTAAGCATATCTAAATCATTGACCATATCCACTTATCTCTCACGATACGGTTTGAAATGTTAAACTCATATCCTTGTTTGAATTTGAAAGCACCTCCAGATGGCTTTAATGATTGCCTTGATACTTGAATTTAAGCAGGTAACTACCAAGATTAATCGCGATATTCCATGAAAAAATTAAGGAAAGTGGTTATTCCTTATTTATTGTTTACTAGTCTGCAGAACCGTTCCAACATGTTTGAGTATTTCTATTGTCGTTTTCTGATGATGAATCTTTTCACCATGAAATTATGTGCAGTGATAAACGACTTAGAGAAGAGAATAATTTTTAAAACTTGATCTTAAATGGATCACAGACGAGGGAAATATGATGTGGAATTGAACTTATTTATGCTGCAGATTGCAACAATAGATCTAAGAATTGCGAGCTCAATCGCTCGCATAATTGAGAATTATATACCCTTAAAGTATGATAATTTTGTAAAGGGGACTATGATGCACATATCCACAAAATTTAGCTCAAGATTCTCGATATATTAGGAAAAATCATGCAACGGCGGCCAAGCCTTTGCGTAGTTTTTGTAGTTATTATTTTGGGGCTTGACACTCTCACATGAGAGATCAATAGGATGTCACACTTACATGAATGATGGGGCATTGAGTCATAAATCCAATATTCTAGGTCCCATGAAAAAACTTCTTATAGATTGGGAGAAATCTCAAAAATAGTGACCGGGGGTCATCCTAGCTATCTGTCTGGCAGACAATATATAAGAATCTGGCTACTGACGAATATGAATGAGGGGTTAAGCCATCTTCAAATGACCTAAAACTTTGGATGCAGGATACTATGTCTCAAATATGATTTTTCAAGAGTTAGACCAATCCTTAAAATATCATGTTTGGGGCAATTAGTCAAGGTATATTATGGCTGCTGATGAATTATAAATGATGAATCAAATGATGTATAACTTGTATGATTCTTAGACTAAAGGCATATGAGGCCTCATTTAATATATATATGCAAAGGCTACCTCAATGTGATATCATATGACGAGGTTTATTTATGATCAGATTGTCATACTCTCCTTCTTTGGCAAACGATGAATTCAAGGACATATGACATCGTATCCAAACTCTTCCAATATTATGTGAAGAGACATATTATGGTCTTGAAGATATATGACCTAGAGCTTGTCTCAAATTGAGATGGCCAGATAGTCTTTTATGACCGATCATTAGCCAAGATACTTATATTTGACCAAAAATGGGTTTGATCACAATGTATCCGAACTCTTTTAATAATGTGTGGAAAGGTATATTATGGCCTCCAGGATATATGATCCAGATCTTTTCTCAAATTGAGATAGCTTGATTCCCTTTGCTATGATTGGTCGTTACCCAAGGTATATGAGTTGACCAATGACCAGGACACTTAAGGTATGTGGAGGCCCTCACATGATGAGTCCGCGACACATCATCTCTACTATCATATCAGGAGCATGCCTGACAAATACTTTCCAAAAATCATTTCCATTGGATTTGTATAGTAAGCCACCGTCTGCCAAGTGTTTACACTCGAAACTGTGGGCAAGGGACTTTACCCCTACCCTAGTTTCGGGTGCAAATAAATCAAGAGTTCGAAGAGTGTTGGTCCCATCAAATTATTTTTTGAGGGAGAATCGGGTCCTAAGACCATATCCCTCTTGGAACATCGGCAAAGCCAACTTCCCTATTATTTCGACCTTAGAACTCAACAAGAAAGCTTTTGAAAAGGGGTTTGGAGATAAACATAAGATTTTTAAAAGAAACGGATTAGAAAAAGAACAAGAAAGGATAATCACAAATAAACTATCAAACTAGAGAAATAGAAATATACAGAGATAAAGAATCTAACTATAAAATTCAATAAGAAAAGGCAAACAAAAAGCATGGAGACAAAGATATCTAGCACATGGCCTAAGCTAAATATGGATCATATAAAATGAGAGAGATAAGACTATAGAGATAAGGAAATGAATATGAAGAATAAAGAAAAGCAGATCTCTACTAGAGAGACAAAGAGATATAAATACGAGACAAAGAGATATAAAATGAAAATAAAAATAATAAACTAACATTAGACAGAAGAGATATAAAATGAAAATAAAAATAATAAAATAACATTAGACAAAAGAAATACGAGAGAAAGGAGGGAGATTACTACTATTAGATGATATGCAAGGAGAAGAATAAAGATAGATGTAAAAGAGTGATGAAAGAAGAAAGCATTTAGAAAGAGTGTTAGATTAAGTGGGATAGAGAGAAGGAAAGAATGGAGAGAAGAGGGGTGAATAAATACAAATCAATAACAAATGGATGATGAATAATATAAGGAAAATAAAGAGAGTAAAATAGATTAAGCTATTGAATAAAATATAAGATAAATACCAACACAAATATAAGAGAAAGAAAGGAGGGAGAAATAGAGGGAGAGATCTACACTATCAAATGAGAAAAAAGGGAGGAAGAAATAAATGCAACAAACTAAAAGAAATCAATGCAATAAAGAAAAGGAAAATGACCATGCATTAAAGGAGATGAGAGATTGGAGTGAGAAAGAAGTTCTATGCTACTAAATAAAAAAAATAAGCAAGAGAAGTAAATGCAACAAACCAAAAGAAAGATGCAACAAATGAAAGGAAAATAATCATGTAATAAAGAAGATAGAAGGAGAAAGAGAGGGTGGTTACATATAACTAACTATGGGTAGTAAATACTATATTAAATGAGGAGGACAATAATATAAATACGATCATAAATAAGTGGAAAATAGTGGTAAATACACAAACATTGTTATTAGATGAAAATAGATGCAAGAAGCAAAAGAAGCGAACATAAAATGATGCTTCAGGTCAGACCCCCAGGCTCGGCGCCCAGAGTCGGCGCCGATTTAAATCAAATGGTTGCACAATCAATCCTGAAAATTTTTAACCAGGAAAATAGAAATAGGAGGAAGTGGGCCCGAAAAGTTGGATTATCCGGATTGCCTTCGATTTGATATGGTAGCTTGAAGGGGTTATAGCTTAGTTTTGGATCGAGGGATTTGGGTGGAATAGTGTTTGCTCAAATGGGCTCACCTTGGGGCTTTGACACAACTACATACTTGAGCTTAAGATCAAGGGGTTTTGAGCATATACTAGTCTCAAGATCAAGGAAACTTGGGCATAGCCTAGGCTAAAAAAATTATCAAGATTTCAGACCTTAAGCATAAGGTAAAAAGGATTATTTATAGGAAAAATAGACCAAGGCCAATTTATAGGTCGGTTTTATGTGATTTTCAGACCATTAGACTTCTGACAACATTTGGAGTGGTGCTGACGTTGTTGGGAGTGACACCATGTCATTAATACAACAATAATGTTGGTTAACAAATAGTAACTGCCCATTACTGAGGTCAATACGCCCCTGTCAGTGTTTGGCACCGACAACGTTCCGACTACCTTCAAATCATGTTTTGGACACATGTCTCATTCTGGTGAATCTGGTCTGGTTCTGATGGACCAATCACAACTTGAAGTTGTTTTGAGTGGCATTGGCAACATTTGTAGTGTCGTCAGACATAAGCTGGCACGCTGTCTTGATTGTAGGTCTTCTGATCACCACCCAATAACAATTCGACTACCACGGTTCGTATTGACATCTTACATGTCAGTATGGGCCTGTCATGTCGGTCGGTATGAACTGACATGTCATCATGTCTTCTCAGTTTTGTTGACCAGACTGTTTCTCTCTTGGTGGAGGTCTTCGGTTCTGGTGCTGTTTGAAATGGGGTTGTTGGCATTAGCAGACTTCTGGTCATGTCGGGAGCTCCTGGGGGCTTGAAGTTGGGTGCTAGTTGGACTGGCGATGGCACCAAGCTTCCACACCTTCTGCTGAGGTGTCTTCGGTGCGTTGTCTTTGAACTTTGGTAGGGCTTCGATAATCGTTGGGGTAACATCAGAGCCTTCCCTTCTGAAGTGCTTCAATGTCAGGTTACGCTAAGTTTGTATTCCTTTGTCTCACCTCTTGGTACCTTTGGTCCCACTGGGGCAATGTTAGCTCAGTGGAGGCTAGTTTTACGCAAAAGGTTCTGGTGGGGTGAATGGTTTAAAATATCTGGGAGGTCTACCTGAGACATTTCAACCTATCCATAACTTCTCCAATTGAGATCGGGGTTTCTACACTAAAGTATATAGATATGGGGTTCGTTCAATACTTATCTCCTACGTTAAACCTTTAGGCTTGCATGTAAATTTCTCCAACTGTATTTAGTCATGTATTATTATTAAAAATACACCCAACAATGTGACCATATTTTCCCTTTCTTCAGGAGACAATGAGGTTCCAATATTAGTTATCTTAGGGTTGTGCTCAATTCTCAAGTTAACCTTCAAAGTCTCATCGACAGTTGTCGTCGGATGACCATTAATTATCTTTCTAAAATGTTATGCTTGATATTAGAGTTTTTCATAGTGAAAGTACTATTTTGCTTCTTTCTCCTCCAAAGACCTCTTCTGGGTTGCTAGACTCGCTCACATTCATTGTATCATGTGCCACTAATGGAGGTGGGGGTTTTATTTTCCTCTTCCTTTATTGCCTTAATGGTAAATTCTTCATTATCAAGAGGTGCTTTTATTAATGAATCACAATTCCTAGGAACATCCAATAACATATTATCTACGGTAGTTGGTCGGGTGTGGCTCCGCCTCGCCTGGGATCCCTCGAGGGCTCGGGTCCGGTAGACCCCCTCTCGAACAACCACCTGACTTCCACGAGTATGCGTGAGGCTTATGTGTCACATGCAGATAGGTATGTCCAACCATGAGAGGATTTTAATGCGATTAAGAGATGCACTCGAGCACCTACGTCACCGCGGTTGTGAGTTTGTGGGATGAGCAACAATAGCCCTTCATGTGTCTAACAGTGCGGTTTAGATGCAGCCCCCTCTCTAAACTCAATACTTCACCTCAAATCTCACTTGAAAACTGTTAATGAAATCCAAATATAGTGTACTCCTCTCTGATGTCTTTTTTTATGGGTGAATAGCTCTAGTTTTGGGGGTAGAGTAATTAAAGAAGTAAGAAAGAGAGGGAAGAAAGAAGAGCAAAGAATGGGTGAATGAGAATTTGATTTAGAAATGACGAGAAGAAAAAGATAAAGTAGAAGGAGTGAAAGACTTACCTAAAGAATTTGGGCAGCTTCTCGGCGTAACCTCTCCTAAGAGGTATTAGCGGAGACAAAGAAAAGCACCAGGGACGAAGCCTTGGTACCCTGAGGCTTTGGAAAGCGGAGTTACAATACTGAGCCTATAACTATGTCACTAAACCAAAGATCCCCCTAAAAGTGATCAAGGGAGAGAAGAAGGTGAAAGAGAAAGAGAGAGAGAAAGAGATAAAATCCTCTCATAACCCGAGCACTATATGACTCAGTGATTAGAGTAGTGGAAGGGCTAGAACTCTAAAGAAAGCTGACTCAAGATGACTTCAACCCGAGTGACCGAGTGTAAGAGAATTAGAGTCTCTTATGACCCGACTTTACTTTACGAGCTGATAGTTAGAGTAACAATCTAAGAGTTAGAACCCTAAGGTACTATATCAGGATGACCCCGGGTCGAGTGCTCAAGGAATAAAAGAAGCAACATGCAACAGAGAGAGACAAATGGAATGACGAAGTAAAAATAAAATAAACTAAATGATGGATTAAAGTATGATTTAGAGAGAGAAAATAGTGAAAGAAGGGTTAATGAGGTCAAAAGGGTGATGGGCCTACTTAAGGTATGGGTCTAGGGGCACATAGAGGGTCTGAGGAGCATGAGGAGATAAGGGCAGACATGGGTGTGAAGTGCTTATGGAGATAGGGACGGAAAGGGGCGAGAGATGTGTGAGGAGATAGGGCGGATAGGGGTGTGAGTTGCGTGACGGATAGGGGTGTGTGGTGCATGAGGAGATAGGGCAGATGGGAGATGTGAGGTAGAGAGTAGGGTAGATATAGGTGGAGAGCAACAGGAGAGAAGAGAGAGTAAGAGAGTGAGGGAAGGGCGGACGCGCCAATGGTGTGGGTCCATGAATAGATGAGAGAAATAGGGGGTAGGGGAGAGAAAACAGAGAGAGGGGAGGACGGACCCACCTAAGGTGTGGGTCCGTGTCTTGAGCTGGGGAGAAGAGAGAGCGAAAGAGAGACTAGGAGAAGGAGGGGAGTAGGGCGGACCCGTCTACGGCACGGGTTCATCACACTAATGAGGGTGAAAGAGAGAGAGAAAGAAGCTGGGCTGCCCTAAATGCAGGTCCAGACTTTGATGAGAGAGAGAGAGAGAAAGAGATAGAGAGAAAGTGCTCAGACCCTCCTTGGGTTTGAGTGAAAAGAGTGAGAGGGAGGGAGAGATAGAGAGAATGATCAGACCCACCCAGGGTCTGAGTGAGAGAGAGAAGGAAAGAGAGAGAAAAAGAGAGGAAGGGAGAAAGAAGAGAGAGAAAGAGAGAAATGAGAAAGAGAATGAGAGACATGAGGAAGAGAGAGCAAGGAGAAAGAAAGAACCTAGAAAGATCTTGAACCTAGGTGCATCTTCATTAGTCCCTTTGCATGTACATGAGAGAGAGGTTTTGGCCTTGGTGGATCAAGGTTTGGGTCTAAGGCCTAGGTGTGGTGCATGGGAACGAAGAAGTATAGGTAGGCTAAGGTTCATGGGGGACTATGGTGTATTATGTTATAGGGTGTAGGTTAAGGTGTAAGATAACTAATGTAGGGTGTAGGGTGTAGGGTGTATGGAGTAGGATTGGAAGCCATGAGTTCTAAGGTGTATGGAAGTTAGAAATATTAATGAGTATGAGGTTGGGAGTTGGAAATCCTAAGGTAGTTGGAATTTTGGGGTTCTAGGGAGTGTAGGGTTCTAGGGCTATTTTCTCTCTCTAAGAAATATTTCTACCTTCTCTCATCTTAAGTTTTGAACTTGAAAACAAAGCGAAAGAACAAGCAAGAATTTGATTGCAAATGACTAAGAATTCAAGGGCTTACTCCAAATGTTCAAGAGTTATATTACAAATGACTTGGGTTTTCTTATATAGAGCAACCACTAAACAAGAGTGGAATGCTAAAACACACCCAAAATTGTCAAAAAATATACATTTTATGAATTAAAAGATTCATCCCGTTTTTGGATCAACTAACCAAAATACACCTAAGCACTTTTCAACAAATAACAAAATCATCTCTCCAAGAGGGGCCTCTTATTATTACTAAGCCTCATGAGCTTTTTCGGATGCTTATCATGGTAATTCAGGCGATCAATCGTTATAGAATCGATACTTGAATTTTTGCACAAATTTTGATACCCTTTGATCGTCTTGAAACAAATTTTTTAGGAAGAACCCAAAATCCGGCCAAGTTCCATAAACTTGTGATTCTTCGACCACCATTCTGGCACAGTCTATAATGTTCCAAGCCTTCATTTTGACAAAAAATCGAAGGGGGTACTATCACGATCATTTTATAAATTTTATCCATTTTGGTCTCGTTTTGAGCATATTCCAATTTTGGGAAGTCGCTAGAAAATGGGATTCCGGTCACAGAAAAAGTATGCCATTTTTTACCTCAAAATTTGTATCATCCAGCCTCCGATCATACATGAAAATTATACCAAACTGTAGCTCTTCGAAGCATGGTTGCAATGGACCCATACTTGCAACGATCCTATACCGGTATCTTGAGCTATGGCTTCTCAAAGAATTAGATGTTTTTATTTTATAAAATTTGAATTTTCATGTTTCGAACTCATTTTCTCTTTAGAAATTCTCTCGTTTCGGGCCACATCATGGCACATGCCATATGTCAAAACGATCGGATTGTCGAGATCTAGCTCATGTTTGAATTTAAGCTTAATTGGACTCAAAACAAGTGAGTTATGAGCATTTGAAAATAATCTCGAAATGAGAAAACACAGTTTCCATAAATGAAAACTCGTTCACCGAAGTTGCACCACAATAGTGTAAAGCCCACCTTTTATGGTAAGTTTGGCCCAGAATGGTCACGGAGGGTCCAATTGAGCCGAAATTTGGTACTTGAAGGTTTTCTAATATTCCGGATCTAATAGAGGTGGTACGATACTATTTTTAGACCCAAAAAATAGGGCTATAGTTATAAGGTCCATTTTTAGCATAATAGGAACTGGATTTGAAAAGATGGTTTCATCCTAATCATATCAAAATTTGTCAGAATGCCACAAAAATTTGTAGGTATCCTTAGGATATCTAAAACTACCATCTCATGTAATTTGTGGACATTCTGACACTTCTTTAGAGGTTGCCCAGTTTTAGGCTTATTACTATAGTGTTACGGTGGTTTGGTGACGTCTTGGGCACCGACGAGACCAGGTTACCACCGGTTCTCTACTTATTCGCCTCAGGGATACAAGAACATAAAAAAGGATGTATAACAACAGTGTTTGGGACTGGGGGTGTAAAGGGCGCACCGAGATGCCCTGTGCCTACCCACTTTTGGCATTGGGATTCGTAGATGTTGCTGGTATCCTTCCAATGATTACATAGTCCACACGAAGACGGACCAAACCTCTTTAGATCTATGTGCAATGGGTGTCCTATCGGGCACGTTAGTCGCGACTGCATGAACCCTCACAGATGGATTTGAGGTCTGACCTTCTTCCCAGGTGAAAGCCTTGTGTGTGGGGGTTTGTGTAGGCATATGGGCTTCTCTTCTATAGGAGTTAACTCTATGATAGGTTAAGAAAATAAGATCATCCTTGGCTCAGACAATGGAGTGGTGTTAAGAGAATCGAGGTGCTAAAGACCTCCAAGCGCAAAACAAGACTGATGTGAGGGTGGGCCAAGTCTTCCATTGGTAGAGGGTGATCGAACACCCTAGTCCTCTACAATCACCTTTCTAAGTCTTGCCTCCAGTGGTTTAGAAATTGCCTCAATCACACCCTGTGCTTTCGTACCCAAGCTATTTTCAGGGTGGAAACCTTGAGTGAGGAGCTGATGCCATGCAGAGGGTGACCCAAATCCATATTGTTGGCAACATTCTTTGAGTTTGTCAAACAACATGGAGCTTTTGAAATAGTTTAAAGAAGGGTCTCGGGCACCAAGGTGTAACAGGGCCCACTCGGTCTTGTCAAAGGAAATGAGGTGCACTTTGTGTCTCTTGATTGCTACATCAGCCTTCTCTTTTAAAAAGTTGATACTAGGAGAGGATCGATGCGTACCTTTATGATGCCATCAATCATTGGAAACTTGAGGTTGAAGCAACCACAAGAATCTCGTGAAGCCAAGTCCTCCCCAATAGTCTGTTGAATGAGGCACCAATATCCGCCACATAGAACCTCACATGCATGGTTGTAGGTCCTATCTGAAGGGTGAGGGGAAGAACCCCCTTAGGTTGTCATCGTATACGACGACATTAATGGTTCAAGATATTCCGACTTTATGCGCACCCTCTCCATCATCTTCAAGGGACAAATGTTGAGGGAGGCACCATTTTTAACCAAGACTCTTCATTATGAAACCATCAATACGGATTGTAATGTGAAGAGGATGAGTGCAAAAGCGATGTCCTAGGGGTAGATCATCATCGATGAAGTTGCTAGGGGTTGGCGTCGGTATTTAATTTATCATCCCACTTAGCTACTCTGGAGTTATGTCTAAGGGGACATGGGCTCTTGCCAAGACTCTCTCGATCAAAAGTTGATGTGTCAAGGAGTTGAAATGAGCTCTAGGATGGAAATTGGCACTTGTATATTGTCAAGGTGAACCAAAAAATCATAAGAAGTAGAGGATTAGGGATCACTTTTTTCATTTTCTTTGCTTGTGGAAGGATCAAGGGGTATCTTATCTTTTTGGGTGGACTCTCGCATGCTCTCTCTCAAAGTACCTGCTATCAGGCGGGTTAGTTTAAAGACATGACCTTTTCGCTTGAGGAAATTGACCTCATCTGTCACAGTTGGTGTAGCCATTAGCATCTTCTTAATTATGAGTTGATGAGCTATGAAGTACGAGCTGAGTCTAAGCTCCGATAGGGTGATCCTGGTTGGCTGCCAACTTGAGAGGAGACGCTTCAGTGAGAAGAAGTGGTTTTTTATAGGTCAACTTGTCTCTTGTGGAATAGAGAGTGTTGACTTTGTGGGACTCTTCTCGATATAGGCTTGACTCGATGAAATTTAAAGTCTCCTCAGTAAGAGGGATTTTGATTAAGACATCAGGTAAGTCACACTGATTATCTTGGGGAATATCGTTATCTGATGATGATAGGATCTTAAAAAATGTCATCTTTTTATCGATCCCATATATGTGGATCTGACAAAAATTCCAATGAAGGAGGCCCAGGAGGACCCCTTAGTATCTCTAAAAGGTCTTCCTTAAGCTTGGGAGAGCCTAGTGAAATGGGTTGCTCCTCAGAGGTTTAGATGTTCGATACCTTAAGGTGGTTAGTTTGGTATTTCTTTTGCTCGAGTATATCCTCCTTTGAGTGGGATTCCTTATTAGCGATTATCGATCCATCAAGATTTTGTGAGACCTCCTTATCTGTGGTATAGATGTACTGCAATGGATCTTCGTAGTATTCTTCAAAGACATTATCGATCACCTCCTTTGCATTGTTATTATCCTTGGTTTCCCCTACAATGGTGTTGTTAGGGAGCAAATGGTGAATAGCCCCATCTTTTGATTGGATTTGTTTATGGATTTATTTGATTTATTAACTTTGATTGCCCCTTAGTCGATGAGATCATGGACAACTCATTTGAAATACATGCATTCTTGGGTATTGTGAGTGTGACTCATATGCAATTTGCACCATCAACATTTATCCATGACTGGGAACAACAATTTTGTTTGGGGAGACAGATAAACCAACTCCCTTTCGAGAATCATAGCAAACACATCCTCGAGTAGTTCCTTGAGAGGCTTGAAAGGAATTTATGAGGGAGGACTCCTATTATCATTGTTATTGCTCTGTGTTTGACTCCCCTTGTTTTGTATATTTTGTCAATTCTTTCGAGCCAACTCTCGTGCATTCTCACTAATGATGATTTCATTCACTTAGTTATTGTTGTTCCCCTTCTAGTTGTTATTACAGCTTCTATTGTTCCTCCAATTGTTTACGAGGGCGTCCACAGTTTTTATTTGAGTTGGAGTCGCAGTCACTGCTACTTTTTTAGCTCTCTCATGCAAGACAACCCTTTCAAGCATAGCATCAAAGGATAGGGGAGGGATGCATTTACTCAAGAAAGTCATATATTCTTGTAATGCATTTTTCATGGCTATGCCAACCTTTGATAATTCATGCGTAGTAACTTTTGTGACCTTTGAGGGTGCCGTTCAGAAACGAGCGCCATAATTTGAGGAGGGTTCACCTGGATTATGTCTCATGGCAAACAACTCCACTAGAGTGATGGACCTTGGTTTTGACTCTCGAAACTGACGCGACAAATTATCGTAACATCTCATTTGGCATCAAGGATGTGGAATTCTTCATTAGTTCTTGATGTCACTCAAGGGTATCTCTTGAAAGACTATGGGAGAATATAGCCTTAATATGGTTTGGCTCATCCTTGAGCATGGGAACTAATAGGAGATAAGCCTTCATGAGAGTTTTAGGATCTCCTTTCCTAGTGAACATGTTGCGAAAGTCTAGGATGACGAAGCCAGGAGGAAGATCTTTCATGTCTCCTAAAGCTCCTCAACATATTCCTTTTGATGGAGCACATCATGTACACCTAGTCTACTCGGGGTTCCAATGATAGATTTCATTTGTTCGTCCATGCTGGCTAGCATGGCAGTTATGATTAGGGTTAACCCTTGTGTGTCATTGGCATACGGCAGAGGTGTTTGGTAATATGATCGAGCAGACTAGTGGGCCTAGAACATAGGTTGGGTTAGAGAACCTCCATGGGCTGGTAGACATACTAAGCTAATTGAGTGAGTTGGCTCTAGCTATGCATACCCCTTGGGCAGAGGTTCCACCATGGGAAACCATCTGGTCGCTGACCGGTTGATAAGGTCTACTAACAATAGACCTACTCACATTGGAGGTGCGCCGACTCTGGCAGACTAAGTCATAGGACCTTGACGTATGTAACACCTTGAGGTAGGTCTGGACTCGAGTATGTCCAAGGGACCCTAGAGTAAATACCCCTCGCAAGATGCACAAGTGGGTCAAACTTATGACTAAACCGAAATAAGGTGGTTGACTCTAAGTCGGAACCCTCAGGGAGAGGACCTAATGGTAAGACATACTAACGTAGTGACTGCTAGTCAGCAGGATCTATATGCACAGAGCAATCAAAAACATTTTTTGAAAATTTGCCAGATGTCACCATAGGTAGGTTGGCAAAGAATGTGTTCCTAAGCTAGTCAAACTTTTGAATTTTAGAAATGCGACTAGGCTAATATAGGTACCCACATGAACAATACAGCATGAACTTACCATTGTCGGTTGCACTTAAGGGCGAGCATTCTGAAGGGGCACTCACATGAAATCTTACATGCATCCTAACTACCCCAACTATCTTTGGAGCTAGGTAACCCTCATGACGCGAACGCTAATTTTAAGGGTTTTAAAAAACAAATTCATTTGATACTTCCAGGGCCAAAGAGCATAAGCAACCAACCATGTGGGTGTGTGCTATTCTGTAGACAAAGAGAACTCAGTGGAGGGTGCAAATAAATGTATCAAATAGGCAAATTCACAAAGAGAAAAGGGAATAAAGATTTTATGAATGGCTACGACTAACTAAGCATACAGATAGCTAAATATGATGCAAAAATAGAGAGAAACGAGAATAACATATGACTGAAACAGAAGAAACAAGGAGCACCTCGACTAAGATCAGGGTCCTAGGAAGATCCTGGGGGCCTATGCCTCCCACCCCGCAACATATTGTATGGAAAGTCATTGTTTTGCACTACAAGTCGTGCAAAACCCTAACAGATCCAGAAAGAGTTTGGTTAGAGTCGGGATGTTCTCTGATCCTTAGATAACTATTTCGAATGCGCCTAATCACAGGTTCAGGGATTTTGCAGTGACGACTTTGATGTGGTTTACAACTCAACTACCCCATGGTGAGCGCTAAACTATATCCGGTTGGATTCGGGTCCGATCTTGCACGAGATCAAAAACAAAATCCGCTCTTCACTAGTTAATCGAACGTCAGTAGATGGGGGTCTAGCCAAATTCTATATATGCCCCTCTATAGATCATCAGCAAGGCTGACTTGTAAATTGCATCTAAGTACAACAAAATAGAATAAAGGTCCAAGAAATGAAAGAAAGTAAAATAAGATAAAACAAAAATAAGATCGAAGCAAAATCAAAATAAAAGCAAGAGAATGAGAACTTAAGAATTGGTCGGGGTCCTGACACCTAGAGTAGAGGCCTTGATCAGAGCATAGATCAATCTAATGAACTTCTTTTGAAGAGATGAGTGATTGAGCTTGATCCTTGAATGAACTAGCTTGAAAGAGAGATCTAGAATCTTAGGGGCCTGATGGATTAAGTGATGAGGAACAAGGGTTCCTTGTCTCTGAAGTGGCTGGCCATGACTACTGAAATTATGACTACTAGGGCTCTGGTTTAGGCTTCCTAGAGACTAGAGTTAGGGTTTGGATGGAGAGAGGAGGCTAGGGTGTTTAAGGAATGTGTTTTTATAAGTAAAGGTGCCCTAGAAATACATGTGGTGGTTGTCTGCACCAATCAAGAGTCAATGGCTATCCTCGCCACAACTTGTGGCATGGATGGCCTGTACAGCACACCACAATTTGTGATACAAACGGACGACCGACCTGGGTTAGTCCAGATTTCTCTGGGGTTATGATTGTGATGATTGGAAACTACTATATTGGTTCACAATTCAAGCGGTTTGGTAATACATATTATGCTTCCTTTTCAATTGAAAACCTACTTATTTTTTTCCAAGGTCCTCTAAAATAGTTTTTTTATGGGTATTTTCTTGATTTTATGGGCATTATAGACTGGACTGTGGTCTGGACATGCTGATGGGTTAGTGTGTCCTATGGTGTAATAAACTAATGTGGTCCTGATGGCTTAAAAGGCTTGTCTAAGGCTCATTTTCTATGCTTTAAGATTCAAGACTACAAGGAAAATGTTAATTCCAAAATAGGGTGTCTACACTACCACACCATTTGATTGAGGCATCCTCATTAAATGATGAGATAACAAGGGCAATTGGCCTTATTCAACAATTTCCAACATATCACGAAGTCGTTAACTCCAGAAGAATAACATCAAGTTGTAAATGAACAAAATTACCAAAAAGGGTAAGGTGAATGCTTGCTCCTCCCTCTCATATAGCCAAGTGAGGCATGCTCCTCTTAGGCACCCTACTTCATGGAAATTGATGGCCTAAGGAGTCATTATAGGGGAAAAAAAAAGAAAAAAAAGAAGGAAAGCTCTCCCATTGAAGGGAAATAAACCAAATGAGCTTAGCTAACCGAGCAGGAGATTCAAGGACTAGGAAGCTGAGGGTGACTCCAAGATCAATGTCTGGGCGATGCAATTCAAGGAGGAAAAATTCAATAGGGATTCAACAATTATCAAGAAAGTGTTGTATATCAACCACGGGCAAATATAATCTAAAGATACCTAAGATTAGAACCTCCTTGGCACCTGGAGGAGAAGTATGATTGAGTTCTCATCTATTTTTAGGACGAAGTGCCACAATAAAGAAAAAACATTGTTGACTCTTCTCCTCCTCCTCCTTCATCTTCTTCAAAAGAGAGGGCGAAAAAAACAAAAACAAAAACAAAAAAAAACTAACAATTTGCCGAGCTAAAAATCGAAAAGGAACCCTGAGCGTTACAAAAAATAAAAAATAAAAAAAAATAAAATATAAAAAAGGTCACCGAACTGAACACCCAAAAGGGACCCCAGGCAATAGAAAACATTATCTTTATTTCATGTCTTCTCCAAGAACATCTCCTCTCCAAAAACTTTTCCACTCATCTTCTTTCCTAAGTAAAAGACAAAGTAATACAAAGGCATCAAACCAAGTAAAACCTGAGGGACCTCGACTATCTAAATTTTAAAGGAGCGGTAGTGGAGGAAGAAAATTGGAACTCTAAGGATATTCTATGTAGTTAGGGGCAATATCTTTTTTTATCCAAGACATCGACTTGTTTGAAAACAGATCCAAAGCAAAGGCTTAGCAAGCTCATGTTCAGAAAAAAAAAAAAAAAAAAAAATTCCATGGTAGCATGAACCTAAACTGCGTACCAACCTATTTTATGAAATTCTCTCTCTTTTAAAAATATTTCCTTGTGTATTTGTGAGATTTCAAAGAGTTTAGTTTCTTTGATATACCTAGGCACTTGGTTTTGTTTTTCAAAAAATCTCTCTTTGTTTTCAAAACCTCTAAATAACGCTTTCCAATGAAGGCGTTGGACGGCCTATACATGATACTGTTACATTTATACCTTATCTGAAAAGTCTTGAAACATGGGCTGAAGTACCCAAAAAAACTCATTTTAAGGGGGGATGCTTGTACCTATGGTCCTCAAGAAACAAAATGTTAAACAAAAATTGATTAGCCAGATTTTCTCCACTATCAACTATCTTCTAACATTAAAATTCTCATTCAATTGAACACCAAGCCTAGAAAAGCAAAAGTCTAAAGCTAAAGATAACTAACTGGCATCCCATATAGCATTGTGCTGGCCTCAACAAGCAAAACTAGCTAACTCAAAAGTTAGCACAGATTCTGTTGATTGTCAGTAAGGGTACAAATTGTTGGAGACCTCTCCATGGAAAATAACTGCCTCTAAGATATCAAAGTTCCAGTTCAATGTCTTATCAGTGTACCACCTTCTCAAAAGAAACTGGTCATTCCAAATAATGACCCATTTATGTTTCTTCTATCGTGTCTAAGGTGTCTATTGTTTCTCAATTCACCTGGTATCCTAAGTGAATGCTAAAGAGGGGCAACTGAAGACACCCCTCCTCATAAATCTTAGCTAATAAAATTCTCGGCTTTAATTATGAGTCCTAAGGACCACACTAAGCCTAGTAAACCCTAGTGAAACTAGCCCCTTTAGTTTTGTTTCGAAATTACTAAAGCCTAACCCAATCTGTAATAGACCCAAGATCTCTCCGACAATCCAAAACTCATTAAAATTGAATCTACTGTTGGGGACATAAGGCTCAGGGATTATTGTCTTATTAAAAATGACACAGAGGTCCTTCGTCGCAAGACTTCGTGGGCTGCACATGGGTAGCGCAATGTGCAACCACTCGTGTAGCCCATGGGCCACTCATGTCGCCACAACTCGCACATGCCCAATGGGCCCGAGGTTATGCCACATTTTCTAGAAAACCTTGGTAAACCTGATAATTATAATTATAAAAATTGAGTCGATTGCCAAACAAGATAATTATAAAATTGATTGAAATACGCTTTTCCCCATGGATCAGGACTCCAAGATCAGCACCTTAAATTTCATCCTTACTTTTTGGCTAGATCAATAAATCCAAAAAATCAACTGAAAAAATCCTAAAGAATCCTAGAAAGCCTAGAAAAATAGGAAAATTGGGAAATTTGTTCAAAATACCTAGAAAAATAATAAAAATCCCAAATCCTTATAAAATTCCCTAGACAAATAGAAAAACTCCTAAAAAATCCCATAAATTTCTCTTAGGATATAGAAACCCCATATCTAAGAAAAACCCTAGGAACAAGATCTCCTAGGTCCAAAAACCTTTAAAGCTATTCTTCAAGAAAGCAAGAGATACACTAAATGTGTAAATCAACCTGCGTTCCTAATATTGGCTCCAACTTCAAGTTTCTCAGGTATATGATATTTCTTTCTCCTCTATTTTTTTTTATTTTTCTTGATTTATTTTTTCCTTTTCTGTTTATGTGATCCTTCTTTTCTTCTAATCATTTTTTTTATCTTTTTGTTTATTTCTTTATTTCTTAGTTCAATTTAGAATTCATAGCTTTTTAAAGATCTAATAGGTGAGATTTACGCCAATAGATCCAAAAAAGGTCAATTTGATATATATGTACCTGTTTTGGATCTATAATTTGAGAGGCCTCACTTTTCTATCGATTTATCATTTTTAACTAGCTTTGCAATAATTTGAGCCGATCTCAATCAAAGATCGGCACAAATTCACACATAAACACATCATTGGAAATCCAACAAATGGTTGTAATTGCTTCTTTTCATATCTCCAAATTTCTCGAAATCCAAGTTCAATCAACCACAGTTTCTTAGGCTACTTTAAAATTTCAGTCGGGTTATCAAACACAGTATTTGTTAGTTCAAGATATCCCATGCTCCAACTTTTAGGATTGTAGCCCTTTAAACATCCATAATTTGAAGATATTGAGAAAAAAAAGAAAAACACCTTTCTCAAAAAATTAGGAATGCCTTTAATATGTTTGCCTTGATATCTAGCATCGCTTTAAATGGAAGTTGACAATGCTGTACTTAGTAACACTATTTTTAAATAAGTCATACTTCACCATTGTTTTTCATGCCAGTGGCATTTTCATACTATCATTATCATTATTAAACTAAAAACAACTAGAACAATGTGCCTTTTTTTGAGAAAAGTCATGTGCAATGATGTACTAATGACACAGCTTCCAAGTTGATATCCCAAACAGCACGAGGAGTTTCAATCAAGTTGCAGGAATGGAGGAAGTTTCAAGGAAACGAGTTGTATGGCGTTCAAGAGCCCCATGACGATTGCCACAAGCCACAATATAAAAGGAATCAAGTCATCACCCCTCCATTCTCTACCAACTACCACACTTATCTTCTCTCTCTATCCGAAAAAAAATTTAACGTTTTGCTCAACGACTCCGCTGGGTACTGGGCCTAAGTCAGACTAACTTGGCCTGAGTAGAATAAAAAATAAATCTCAAACATATAAAAGTATGTTCGAAGTAAAATTAAACAAAAAAAATCTAAATAAGGTTAAAATAGAAATGAAAAAATAGATTTTGAAAATTCAATTTAGGAAAGGGGGAATATTTTAAAAAGGGTGAGTTAAAGTGAGGTGCACCTCAAAACTATACCAAAAATGCGGTTTGAGAGCCGCAAAGTGTTGTGATGATATGAAAATCTATGGTTGCCCCTAATGATGAAATTTAAAGTTCCATAAATGGTGACAGTTAAGCAGATCTATAAACACTTTAAAATCTTGAAAATTGACGGTCCAGACATTGTGTTAGAAGAAGAACTATTTTTAGGACTAGAAATCCCATTATTTTTATGTGCTTTGAGGTCGAAATGATCGATTGAGTGTTTTCCAGCATAGGAAAAACCCTTTCTTGTGGATATTTTAGGTGCAGTTTATTCATACAGTATAAAGTTGACACTTTATATAAATTTTTTCCTTTAAAAATAATTAAAAAAGAAGAAGAAATATAAAATGTAAGCATTCATGGCCAAAATTTTTTCTAATTTCCGACAAGAAACAAAAAAAAAAACATATGACAAATAATTTTTATATTTAAGACAACCTCGGGATACTCGGGTGGGAAGCCCGACCAACTAAGTTTCTAATCCAGTGAAAACCGCCATGGTCCTTCGGATCTCTCTCTCTCTTCGGAGACAACGACAGCGGTGGCCGTGGCACTTAATCTGCTAAAAATGCATGTGCTTCTCTCTCTAAGGTGGTGCTTAGAGAGAAAATAAACCAAGCCCTATCTCTCTCTAAAACGCTCTCTTCTCACTTTTCACATCCCCATATTCAAACGCATGTGCTTCTTACGCCCAAATATTCAAACACATTGAACGCGTCGCACGTACATCAATGAAAATTAATAAAGCAGGAGTCGGTCGAGATGCTGCTCGGACCGTCACGGATAACGGTTACAGGTCAGCCCTAACACAGTCACCCTCACTCTATAAAACCCCCCTCCCCCAACTATTCTCACTCATCATTCATCTGACCTTTTTACTTTGCTTTGTTCCATCAATGGCTTTGCGCTACTTCTTACTCCCTTTCTTCTTTCTCTCTCTTGCAACTGCTCAGCTGAGCTTCAACTTTTACAGATCCACATGCCCAAATGCGGAATTCATAATAAAGACTCTTGTCTTCAACAAGTTTAACAAGGACCCCTCCATCACAGCTGCGCTACTTCGTATGCATTTCCATGATTGCTTTGTTAGAGTAAGTATGCACTAAGTCACTCTCTCTCTCTCTAAAACTGCTCAAATCTTAGGGGTTGGTTGCAATGGACCTGATTAAACTCGGGACCCGACGGGTGTACCCGACCTCAGGCCCAGGTATGCGTAAAATTTTGGACCCGAATACTATTTGGGTCCTGGTCCTAGTCCGGGTCCAACCGGTTCTGACCTATAACGCGCAGCCAGAAGGTATATAATGGCGATAATGTGTCTTTAAGCGTTCCATATTGTCACAATATTACTATTTGGGTCCTGGTCCTAGTCCGGGTCCCACCGGTTCTGACCTATACGCGCAGCCAGAAGGTATATAATGGCGATAATGTGTCTTTAAGCGTTCCATATTGTCACAATATTAGTAGCATTTATAATATTATTGACAAAAAAAAGAGAGAAACTCACAGTCATATGATATATGATGATAAAAAAAAAAGACAACAAAAAAGAAATTGTCACAAGGAGGCAATGGACAGAGTAAACTTGAGACCCGACTGGTGTACCCGACCTCAGGGTAAAATTTTGAACCCCTGACCTATTGCCACCCCTACTAAATCTTCTCACACGCTTTTCTCTCTATCTACTTCTTTTTACAGGGCTGCGATGCCTCCATCCTAATTAACTCAACCTCGAATAATCAAGCTGAGAAGGATGCTGGTCCGAACGAGACAGTGCGAGGGTACGAGTTCATCGACGAGATCAAAACCCAGCTCGAGAAGAAGTGTCCCAATACCGTGTCATGTGCCGACATAATCACTGCAGCTACCCGGGATGCAGTCGCCCTCTCTGGAGGGCCCTCTTACCCCATACCCACAGGCAGAAGGGACGGCCTCATCTCAAATGCTAATGATGTTAACCTTCCGGGTCCCTCCCTCTCGGTGTCCCAAGCCTTCTCTTTCTTCAGAGCCAAAGGCTTCACTCTCAAAGAAATGGTCACTCTTTTGGGTGCACACACAGTTGGTGTGGCTCATTGTGGTTTCTTTCGCGGCCGACTCTTTAATTTTCAGGGAACTGGAAAACCAGACCCCTCAATGGACACAGCCTTAGTTTCTAAGCTCCAAAAGCTATGTGGTAGCAGCAGTTTGCCCACTGTAAGGGATCCAACTGCTTTTCTTGATCAGAACACAAGTTTCAGGGTAGACAATGAGTTTTACAACCAGGTTTTGAAGAAGAGGGGGATTTTACAGATAGACCAAGCGCTTGGAAATGATAGATCTTCAGTGGGGTTTGTTAGGCAATTTTCTTCTGATGGAAATGGGTTTTTGAAGACTTTTGTAGATGCAATGGTGAAGATGGGGAAATTGGAGGTTTTGGTGGGGAATGCAGGAGAGATAAGGAAGAAGTGTGGGGTTTTCAATTCACCTGGCTTTGCTTCAATGTAGAAACGTGGGGAATCTAAAGTCAAAGAGAGAGAAAGTGGCTTCAACTTTGTTACTGCTTAATAGTAAGCGTATGTTAATGGTTTTTTATTGTGCGTCTGTTTGCGTTCCTTCACTGTGTGGAATAGTTTAAAGGTGGTGAGTGGTAGTGGGAACCCTCTGACCACTTTTGGCCCAAGTGGGCTTTCATCTGAATATTGTACTAACTCTTTATTTTTGGAATAAAAAAAAGATCAAACTAGGTAGGGACCAATTATTTATTGCATGGGTCATTTTCTCAAAATCACGAGCATTACACTGTACCCATTTGCCTATGGACCTTAAATAAATTAGAAAAATACGAGTTGCTCCTATATATCTGAAAATTACAATAAGTTACCACATTTTTTTTTGTCAAAAGTTAAGCGAGAATGCCATCAAACCGCAACTTAAGTTTTGAACAAAAAAAAAAAAAAGTTTTGAGAATGCCATCCTTGGATCGAAACTTAAGATTGAAAAAAAAAAAAAAACAGTCTGAAAATTTCAACCTTGGATTATAACTTGAGTTTTGAAAAAAAAAAAAACGTGGTACGAGAATTTCATCATCGGACCACAACTTAAGTTATGAAAAAAAAAAAAAACAATCCCAAAATACCATCATTAGACCGCAACTTAAGTTAGAATAAATTGTGGGAACACAGTTTTACCCCTTTTGCCCTCATATTAATAGAACCCAAAGCCTACTCACAAGGGCAATATGAACCTTTGCATTAAAAAACTAAAAAGCGAAAATAAAAAAAAATGAGGTACTTTGAATCTTTCCCTCCACAACGTCTCTCTTCCTCTCTATACCTCACGCTCCCCAAAGCCTCTCTCTCTACACCTCGCCCTCCCCAATCCCCTCTCTCTATCTAAAGCAAAAGACAGTTCTTTTCTTTTTCTGAATCAAAAGCCCAAGACGATTTTTTCTCCGTATTATCAAGGTATGTCTCATCTGGATCCTATTTCGAATTTTGGGTTTGAGGTTTTGCATATGGCATTTGCATGAGTATTTTGGATTTTGTTATTGTCTTGTCTTGTGGGCTTGCTCTCAATTTGCTTGTTCCATCCTATTTATCTTTATTTTGGGTTGTGATTTTAGTTTTATCCCATATGATTTATACCTTATTTCTTCTGTTCCAATTTGTATAGATTTATACTTTACTCGATTTTGATTAATTTTTTATTCTATAGCTTGTTATCTTGTCTCATTGATCTATTCTTTTTTTGCAAGTGTTGTAGTTTCAATGAGTTTTAGAAATTAGTTTATTTTCTTTTCTTTTTTTAGTGGTATAGTTAGAAATTTAAACATAGTATTTCAACTATGATTTACCCAAATTCAGGTTGTAATGGCTTTAATTTTAGGCAGCACTATTCTTGGCACAATATAGTTGCAATTTTGGGGCATCAAATAATTTTTGGCAGCTCTACTCATGGCTGCAATTTTGGGCAGCATTGTTCTTGGCACAATTTTGGGCGTTATTAATGACTGTAATGTGCTTTTGAACTTTACATTGATAGTCAGTACTAGGAAACAATATATGATCTACCTCTTATGATTCTACGATTTTCATTTGAGTTGTGGTTGATAGTTTGGTTACGTGATTTATTTGCTTGTTATGGTTATTAACTCTTTTGATATATGATTTACTGATGTATGGATTATATACAAGTCTGATGTGTTCATAACTCTATGGGTAGTTTGGTTGACTATATATGACTTGATTTGTTTGTTATGATTCTGAAGAAAAAAAAAAGTACGATTCTACAATTTTCAATTTCAAGTGAATAATGTGGGTCATTTTTTGTCCAAATGGATGTCTTTGTGGTTTTGATTTATTTAGCCATTATAATTTTTATGAACAAACCCCAAAAATCTCTATTGTATCAGCATTATCTACTTTAGTCTTTTTTTTTTTTGCAAGTGATCACAATCAAACTTGAGTCCTTTTTTACAGGTACATAAGTAGATCCCATACGGAAACTCCTCTAAATGAAACCATGCTTGTAGAGGGCTTTGCTTTAATTGTAGAAAACCTAATAGAAACAGTTCCTAGTGATTTAGTTCCATACCATGGAAAAATATTTTCAAGTCATGATGATGTTTATGAATTTTACAAGAGTTTTGCCAAGGCATGGCGGTTTTCAGTGCGTCGTCAACGAACAATTGAAAAAGAAAGTGATAGCAATGGAACTACTAGAAGGTACTATGTTTGCCATAGGGTGGGCCATTTAACAAACAAATATTGTGTCTACAAATAAAGGAAAAAGAGATCGATCATCAAGGAGATGCAATTGTGGAGCGCATATGAGTATCGCAAAAGTCATGGATTCTGATATTTCATATTGGCGTGCTGTAACCTTTGATAATTACAATCATGATGTTCTCCAGCTACAAGAAGTTCGATTTTTGCCTGTTTATTGTAGTATTTCATAAAGCTACAAGCATCGTATTCTATGATTTTCCAAAGTTGGTATATGTGTTAGCGATATGATGCGGTTGTTTGAAATAGAGATAAGTCTTAAACCAAGGGAATTACCATTTATGGATAAGGATATCTATAACTTTGTATGTGCTTTGAACCATTTGAACCGTGACAATGATGCTCATATTCTCTTGACAAAATGTAAGCAAATGAAAAATAGAGATAAAGATTTTAAGTACGATTTTATAATTGGTGAAGATAATAGGTTGGAGCATATTATTTGGTCTCATGGTTCTTGCTCTCGTGCACATGAGATTTTCGGTGATGTGGTAGTTTTCGATACAACCTACCACTCAAATGGCTACTCTATACCATTCGGCATTTAGGTAGGTATCAATAACCATGGTGACACTTGTTTATTTGGGAGTATTCTACTACGAGATGAAAGAGTTCAATCTTTTTCATGGGCAATGAAGGTATGTGATGCTTACAAATTCTGAGCTTTGAATTCTTTGATATTCTTACCAATGATGTGTGTTTGAGCATGCTTATATATTTCTAATGTATCTAAAACATGATATGGTTGTAGGCATTTGTAAGTCGAATGAATGGAAAGATGCCACAAACAATCCTAACTGATCTGGACTTGGCTCTCAAATAAGCAATCAGTAAATAACTCCCCAACACTAAACATGCATTTTGTATATGGCACTTATTATCAAAATTATCTAGTTGGTTGTTCCACCTCCTTGGTAAAAGATACAATGAGTTTGACACCGATTTTTACAAGTTGCATAATCTTCAGTCCATTGAAGAAGTAGAATGCATGAAGGGTTCGAGTCTACCGGTATCCTTTGCATGCATTCTCTTCAAAGAAAATTGTATTCAAATCCCAGACCGATATCTGCCAAAACATTGGAGGAGCTCTACATCATTGATATTAAATGTTGACTCGAACACAACAGCTGCATATGCTGAGTTTGTCCAAACTATACAATTATTAGCATCAACAATTGGTACAAAGGGTGCAAGATTTGATGATTGTACAAGTACATTATGGAGCAATTTTCAAGAATTTTGGAACATTTCATTGTGAAAGCGTCTATGTAAAGAACCATGTTCGGTCTATCACAAAAGGGCAGCCTCCTAAAAAAAGGTTAAAGCCCCATGTTGAAATTGCCAAGAAACCTAGATATTGTAAGGTTCCTTCATGTGGTCAAACTGGCCATGATTATAGGAATTGTCTATTAAAAAGAGGTTAGTTTAGTAGGTAATCATTATATATTAGAGAACACCATTCCTGGTGTGATGTTGACACAATTTTGGGGCTAGAAATGGTACTATGCATATGAGATTTTTGAGCATTTACATGTGACAACTTTGTATATGTAATTTTGGAGCTGTACATAATGATTATTGTACAGTTGAAATGTGGATGCAATATTGATGTTGTGCATCAAATGTAATGAACATATTTTTACTTGATTAATTGCTCCATCTTTTGCTAATTCATTAAATAGGATTTCAAACAAAGCATCATTCTTTGTTCCTTGTGAATGTTTTGGGGCAGGGACTGCATTTTTCAATTTGATATTGAGGTATGGCAGACAAAGCAAGGCAGCAATGCTTAGGTTCTTTAAACTCACATGATCATTAAGGCACAGCAAGGCAGCAATGCTTGGGTTCTTTAAACTCACATGATCATCAAGGCACAGCAAGGCAGCTCCTTGTGAATGTGTTGGGGCAAGGATTGCATTTTCCAATTTGATATTGAGGTATGGTAGGCACAGCAGGGCAGCAATGCGTAGGTTCTTTAAACTCACATGATCATAAGGGCACAGTAGGGCAGCAACGCAATTCAAACATATTAGTCGCTTTTTTTTTTTTTTGCTATTAAAATTAATAACCTTCCTAAACAACAAAGAAAAGAATGTTTGATTCCAACAGAAAAGTAAAGAGAGTAACAAATATGTCAAATAAAATGGACTTTGGATGTATAGGCCACCCATTTCGCTATCTCGACTGATTAAGTTCATGCAAGGGAAGGGGGCGCCTGTCAATAATAGCCTCCTCATTTTTTCGATTATGTTTTGATAAATTTATTGTTCTTGCAATCTCAGTTTACTGAAAATTTCATGAGGTAGAAAGCGGGAGAAGATAACCACGAAATACTAGACAAATTTCTGAATGATTAGCAAGATAAACAATAGACATTTTTTCTATAAACAAATCGTGAATACAAAATGGGCAAATTCAGATGGTTGTTTCTTTGGAAACTTACTTCTGAGTTACAACAAATAACATTTATGCTTAAGAAGCATTTCAATGGTACCAAGGCGGCTCCATCAGGAAAGGGCATACATTACTCCTTTTGTGGATATGTCATTGACGTGTTGGAATATGAAGGATGCCAAGAATATAGCATCCAAACCCATCAAATCTACCACTAATCTATATTAACACCACCAAACCTGACATCACCCACTCAATTTATGCATAGCCATTGTATAACACACAAACACAATTACTAGGATCCTAAGCTGCATAGCATCCCCCACTGGATGTGGCATTCATGCACATGACCGCAAGGATTTTTGTTCCTTGCAGAACATTGAAAATCAATTATGCCCAAAATATGCATCGAAATTTAGTATATTATGAAAGAATGGAAGAAATTCAATATATTATGAAAGCATAGCATGGGACAATGTAATAAGAAAATATGGTTGGCTTGACAAGGTAAACTCTTCCTTTCTAATACAAATTCTTTGGATAATTTAAGAATGTGTTAAAAACAAAATTGAAGATCACATAAGCTTATCACTTTTAAAATTTCAGGATAGACATAACCAATAATATTTACATAGTATATATATATATATGAGTAATGACACTATAAGACCCTCCCACACCCATGTGAGTATGACCCTAACGGATCGCCATTAAATTTTGACACAAATCTCTAGAAAAGTTATCAATAAACCCATTCACACAAGTCCTACACCCATGTGATAACTTTTCTAGAGATTTGTGTCAAAATTTAGCGGTGATCCTTTAAGGTCCTACTCACATGCGTGTGGGAGGGTATCATAGTGTCATTATATATATATATATAGTTAAATTGTCAAAATCACAACTTCCCATTGAATAAGAAAAACTTTATTCATGCAGGCACAAAATAAAATACATCAATTGTTTTGAAATTTAATAGAGGGAATGAGATCTCCATTACCATTGCTTGTATAAAATTCATATTCGAATTATATTATTACAAGATTGTTCCATCTCTCTCTGTCTTTATCAAGAGAATTTTTGGCCTTGAAAATACATGAGCTAGAAGCTATCATGCTTTCTACTGTATAAAAACATTACTTAGTAGAATCTAATCCTTTAGCTATGAAAAGAACAAGAAATCATCAATTAAATAAAATCATTACTCGGGTCTTTCCTATCATCAGATAATTATTATACTAAAAATAGCAAGAAATAATTCACTTGATCCAAAATTTAATCCATTAGCTATAAAAAGAATTGCCGAATCAAGGAAAAAAATGGTATAAAAACATGAAAAATGAGTGGGGCATATTTTCAAGCAAGAATGTCAATCAAACTGCTCTCGATGGGTGGCATTTTTAGATGTCTTGAACAAACCCAAATACAGCAAAAAATCAAAATGAAGAAAAAACCCTATACCAACAAATCAGTCAACATATGATCCACATAGTAAATTTTTGAAAAAAAATCCCAAAAATAAAACAAAAAAAGAAAAGAAAAGAAATGGCATTGAGTGTGGCATTTCTTTTATAATATAATGTGCTTCACAATTTATAATATAATAATATAAATATTATATATTATATATTTATATTTATTTTATTAACGTAATTTATATTATATAGTATATATTGATTATATATTATATATAATATATAATATTATTAGGAAAAGTCTTTCCAACACCTATAGGAAAAAATGAATAGTGATTTCGCCAACCCTCATTATCGTCCAAATTTCATCGCGTAGTCACGATTGTTCATTGTATTTTATTTTTCATTTTTTTTTTCTACAAATCGAAATGACCTGCAATTTGGAAGGTATGTACATCTTACTGAAGCACATCTAATAAAAATATAAAAACATTTATCTATAAAATAAAAATTGACCAAAATACCTCTGAAACTTTTCAAGGGTATTTTGGTCAATTTTTTTTCATGTAAAATATTGTTTTTATATTTTTCGAAGATTCCCCTATTTTTGATGAATATATGTTTCAAATTTTAGGTCATTCCGATTTATAAAAAAAAATGAAAAATGAAACACTACCAGACAATCGTGATCACGCGATGAATTTTGGACGGTGAGAAGGTAGGCGAAATCACTGTTCATTTTCGCCTATAAGCGTTGCATAGTATTTTTCATATTATATAT
>NW_006498846.1:2399164-2414946 GCF_000471905.2 Amborella trichopoda
GGCGAAATCACTGTTCATCTTCGCCTATAAGCGTTGCATAGTATTTTCCATATTATATATATATATATATATATATCTATAATATTATGTTTATAGTAATATTATATTATATTATATCATATTAATAAGAGTAATGATCCTATGAGACCCTCCCATATTCATGTATGTTGGACTTCAAATGATCACCATTAAATTTGATACATATCTTTAAAAACTTTATCACATGGGTGTGGGACTTGATTTTTTTAGAGATCTGTGCTAAATTTAATGGTAATCTTTTAGGATACACATAGGTGTGAAAGGGTCTCACAAGGTCATTTCCCTATTAATAATATTAATATTATGTCTCTATAATATGCATAGTAAATAGTGATCTCCCACTACCCACACAGCATGCCTTTATAGGAGAAAGTTATCAGACCGGATGGGATTGGAATATAATTGCAGGGGAAAAAAGTGGGTACAGAGGAAATACAGAGTTTCGACTTTCAAGACTCTCTCTCTAGCTCTACCACGGAACTGGATTCTCTCTCCCTTAGCTCCATCCAAATTGTTGTTGATTTTTTTTTTTTTTTTGTACATTTTTTTTTGCTTTGAGCCTGATGTGAGAGAGGGCAGGTAGAGAGAGAAAGAGAGGGTAGGTACAAAGAAATATAAAGAGGGCAAAAGTGAGAAAAAAAGACGGGTACAGAGACCGGTCACTCTCTCTCATCATACCCGGACTTTCTCTCTCTCCAATCGTTAAAACATTTGGACACCAACAATCTGATTATTTAGAAAAAGTTAAGGGAAATTTTTACGGTATACTGTAATTTGGTGTGTGATTTTCCGATGGATTTTGAAATTTGAAATATTTCCAACGGCATTAATTTGTTAATTTTTTATTCTTCTAACACCTTAAACAATTTTTACTCGTAAAAAAATAATTTTGCGTAATTTTTTTGCCTTACACAAGTCCTGTAAGGACAAAGACATCCATCTCTCTACCCCAAGCCTATCCCCCTCTCTCCCCCAATCTGAGCTCATAAAAGCCAACATGAGTTTACAAGATTGTCCTATACGATAACTCGCGGGTTGCTCCATCTATTGGCCTACAAGGCCAACAAACACAACTCCATAGGGAGGGACGTACAAGTTTGGATGAAGTGAAGTAGATAAAAATTACACCCAACTTCGATGACTTCAATGGAGTGCAGGTCCAGACTTGTGGACATGGATTTGAGCTCTGCACCATACGCCTCTCTCTGGCTCAAACCTTCTCTCTGTATACCCCAACCCATCTCTCTCCCCTTCCCCTTCCCCCTCCCCCTCCCCCAACCCCCATACGTGCCATACCCGATTTTGAGCTCTGCCATAGACAAATCTGGCTTTATTGAGCAACATGCTTTTGAGCCCCAAACCTATTCATTCTAGAGGGAGAATGACGATGCTCATTAGGTTCAAGTATTCAGGCTTGAGCTCCTCAACCAAACAATTTGACGCAGGCATGGAATGAACTGATTTGGGTTTTTTTATGTATTTCAATTCTTGTATTTAATGGGAGAAGCTCACCCTAAAGAGGGTGATATGTGAATAGAGACTTTGTATTGAGATCTTGTAAAGAACTCAATGGGGGTAGATTCTCTTTTAAACTTTGATAGATAGTATATTATCTCGTTGGGGGTAGATTCTTTTGCTGATTCTGAAAGAGGATAAATTCTCTCACCTTTATTAAATTGTTATTTTTGTAGAGAAGTTTTGGTGAATAAATTTTGGAGGTGGACTCCTCATTTTTCCTTCTTTTTTTTCTAAGCCCTGTTCTCTAGAGACTCATCTGCAAATTAAGGTGCTGATTTGTGAAAAAGAAACAACCCTAATTTGCATCACAATTCTAGAGAGAGGGGGTTCTGATATTCATAATGTTGGGGTTTGGGATTTTTCTGCTGAGTAGAGAATCTAGACAGAGAAACTGAGGCTCTATCTTAGTAAAATATGTTGCGACCGGCTCATCACTTTCAATGATTCAGTTGAGTTCATGTCAAAGTTTGAAGGCCTTGATATGGCAGGGCACCCGCATCCATTCTCCTTTCTCACACTGCAATTAGAGAGAGAAATTACTTTTAGAGAAAGAGACTCTCATCATTCTCGAATAATAAATACATTGACAAAACATGGCCCACAATCGTTGAATTTGATGCTGAAAAATCTGTATCATAAGGCTTGAATGCCATTTTATGTAAAACAATAAATAAAGATAGCTATTTCCATGGATGCAGTGTAAGAAATGAGCTGAGAGGCTTGAGAGCGATTTTGTGCCAAACACTTAATAATGTAGAGAGGCAGAGCGCTAAGGTTGTAATTGTTCTTAACTACAAGAAATAGATACCATATTTGTATATCGAGAAAGAGAGTTCAAAAGAGTAATGTCCATCCATTTAAGAAACACAGACGAGAAATACCAAGAGTGAGAGACATAACAGGCAGAGAGAGAGAGAGAGCTTGAGGTAGAGATAGAGAGAGGGGTTGGGGTAGAGAGAAAGAGAGGGGGAAATAGAGGTGTATCTCAAATTAGGGGAGAGAGATGGTGGGTTTGGGGTTGCTTGGGCACGAGAGAGAGAAAAAGAGATGAATGTGGGTGTCTTTACAGGATATGTTTAGGCCAAAAAGGTTGGTCAAAATGATATTTATATAGATAAAAACAGTTAGGGGGTTGAAAGATAGAAAAATGACATAGTTAATGCCGCTAGAAATGTTTAATACGAAATTAGGGTCTACAGTAAAATTTTCCCAAAATTAATAATGGACTAGACGCTTTCTCTTTCTCAATTAATAATGGGCTACATTTATCTCTCTCCAGGCACTAGGGCTAGCAATGGGCTGTCGGCCCGACCCAATCGATCCGGCCCTAAAAAAATAGGGCTTAGACTATGAATTGGGGCTCGAGGGCCAGGTTAGGGCTAACGTCGGTTGCATTCGGTCCAGCCCCAACTATCTTTTATTTATTTATTTATTTATTTTCTCTTTAATTATTTTTGACTTGGCCCGTCCAGTAGTGGCCATAATAGGGCCAAACATGGGCCTAGTCCGGCCCAATGGGGAAAAGGACCAGGCCCCGCCAGGGCCAAGCAAGGCAAGGCTGGCCCAGCCCGTTGCGACCCTTTTCTCTAGCCATTAATAATAGGCTCAGGCATTGTTTTTCCCCAAAAATTTTGACAGATCATTTTATTAAATAATATTATCGACAAATTATAAAAGGACCCATTTTCTATGCGGCCAAGCCCGCATATATAGAAATGTGGGCCTCTTTAATAAATTTATTTTTGAGATGGATTTTAAGACTAGAACTTTTAAGGACATGTAATCCCTAACATGGAGATCACGAATATGAATAAATAAATAAATTTTTAAAACTAGAAATAACAATTCTAGTAAGAAAACAATTGGGCCGTTAGTTTCTATTGTTTTTTAGATAGAACACCTATTTGCATCTTTTTAAAAGGGAAAGACTTCTATGCTTCCCAAATAGCATAGATGTTCTATCATCGCCCTACCTTCCAACCGTCCAATTTTGATCAAGAGAGCCACTCACCATTTGATCTTAGATCCGACGTCTCAAAGTATTTTTAGTTCTTTTTGTACAAATTGTATGAATATAAAATTTGGTACGTGCCATCTTCTCATTGAAGCGCACCTATAAAAAATATTAAAAAAAACTTTTCTATAAGTGCCTCGATTTTTCTTAAAAATGTAATTTTGGTAAAAAAATCCAAAAAAAACTCAAAAAATCTCAAAAAAATTATAAAAAATATTTAAAATTTACATGTATTTTTTTTTGTCACATAAAATAGGCAAAAAAATAAATATTATAAGCATAATTGGGTTTCGAAAAAAATGATTAGGCACCTGAAGCAATACTTTTTCAATGATCAATATATAATAAATATATATATAATATGTAATCAATCTGTACTATAAAATATAAATTATATTAATAAAATAAATATAACTACATAATATATAATATAATATTACATAATATTATAATATTTCAACCCAAGACTATGTTTGTTTTTTTGGGTATTTTGAAAATTAATTAAAAATGTAGGTAAAATATAAAATTGTTCTTACCTTTGTGACAATTTTGATAAATTTTCATCTTTCTCTAATATCGGTCTATGTGCCCCTTGGACGTTGGTTGTAGGTATTTGATTGAAGATCAAGTCAGATGAATAACGTATGAATTTTATATACCTCGAGTTGAAAGACCTACTGACTTGGCACACAGTCGGGCCTGACCAACTCTAGTGCATTTGAGTCTACTCACCCAAGGCGGCAAACCCTGCAGTTAGCAAATAAAAAATTTATACTAATATATAAAGTTTTAAGTAGAGAAATAGAAGAAGGAAAATTGTTTCATGGGGTTTGGATCGCATTTCTACAATATGTGGTCCAAAACATCCATCTTAAAGATAGATCCAAATAGGTAGCCCATCTAAAACAAGTGTAACTAAGAGTCCAAATGTTTTTTTAATATAATTATTATTTCTAGTTTTCAAATTATTATTATTATTATTTCATATTCATGATTTTCATGTTAAATATTATATATTCTCTAATATTAGGATCAAATTATATTTAAAATATATATTTATTGCCAAGCCCGTATTTCTATAATATGCGCGCTGACTGCATAGAAATCGTGTCCATAGAAGAATAGGGGAAAGGAAAAAAAAAAAAATATAAAAAATATTATAATGACAGCTTTGCACTGCAACAGTGCACTCGGCCAATTTTTAGAACAAATCGCCGATTAATACACCAATTAGATGATTAGTGTCCGATTAGTGCACTGAAAAAAAAAATTTCTGCATACATGACCATTGGAATCGAGCCATATCAAGATCGACCAGTGACCGATGACGAGTTAGTCGGCCGATCTTTTAAACGCAGGTTTATCTCTATAGTTTTAAAATATTTTCTCCCTAAAACTTAAATTTTGAGATAGATTTTCTTTCTAAAAATTTTCCGATAGTTTTTGTATTTAAAATTTCATATAACTCTAATCTCTAAAATTTTAATATGCGTCTCCCAAACTTAAATTTGAGATAATTTCTCTCTCTAAATGTTTTGAGATATTTCTCTCTAAAAAAATTCTAGTTCCTCTCTCTAAAATTTAATATAATTTCTTTCTCTAAAATTTTAAAATACTTTCTCTCTCAAAAACTTTAGATTTGAGATAGTTTTCCTCTCTAAAATTTTAATATACTTTTTCTCTCAAAAACTTAGAATTTGAAATAATTTCTCTCTCTAAAATTTTAATATGATCTCTCTAAAACTTCAAATTTGAGATAATTTCTCTCAATAAAACTGAAAAGTTTCTCTCTATAAAACTAAGTCTCTCTCTAAAAAATTTCGTATACTTTTCTCTCTCTAAAATTTGATATAGTTTTTTTCTCTAAAATTTTAATATATTTTCTCTCTCTAAAATTTGATATAGATTCCCTCTTTAAAATTTTGATATTTTTTTGTTGTTCGACAGCAAATTGGTCATTTCAATGAAATGTCAATTCCAACTATTTTGGTATAATTGAGATTTCCAAAATTTATGTTTAAAATGAGCATTAAGGAATCCCACGGAAATCTCAAATGGAAATGTCAATTCTAAGTGAACCAAACACGATTGGCCCAGCTTTTCCACAAAAAGTGACTCCTAGATATTTGAATTTGACTCCTAGAAATTTGAATTTGAATTTGAATCCAAGGAACCAGCCCTAATGGAAGAAGAAATTCCAATTGATTGGAAATCAAACCAATGCACATTTTCCCTTTTATGATAAGAGACATTCACTCTTAATGAAATCCATCCATACTGTCTTGTTTGGGACTCATAGAACATTCAAATAGGGGTTATGTTAGGCTTATATATACTTTTATATATACTTTTTATATAAGAGTATTTCATTAATGTGCTCAATATTTTTGGACACTAGAAGACATTTTTATCTAGAGGTATTTAATGCAAGTCTTCAATGGCAAAGTAAAAATTCATAATAATAAAAAAAATATTTATTAATTATAGTGGATAATGACATCATCCACATGTTGTATGACATCACCACATAGAATATATATTCTAGTTTCTTATAAAAATATACTCTTAGTGACCAAAAGTACATTTACTAAAAAAAATTGTATTATAAAACAAAAGTATATTAGTCTCCAAATTTTATTGAGTATAATTATAAATGCTCTATAGACTAATATAGCCCTTACTCATGCATATAAGTATGTTTTTAAAGTACTCAATATTTTTAGACACTAGCTACCCTTATTCTACTATATAAATAACTTTTTGTCTAGAGGTGCTCTATAAAAGTAATTAATTAGCGATAGTAGAAATTCTTCAAAAAAAGATAAATATTTATTAATTATAGCAGAGTATGCCTAACTTCAAGAAAAATTAGAAAATCACAAAAACAAAATACACCCAATACAAAACAAAGACCTGAAAACAAATGTTGGTTGAATGTTATAATGTGGATAAGAATTATTTTTGGAGTAAACGGATAAGAATGATACCACAAGGTTCTATAAAAACACTCATCTCAAAAATCAGATCAACTCCAACCATGGAAAATAGAAACATGAGAAACGCCTGGTTTAATCAAAAGGTTTGGTCCAGAAAGAGGCAGTAATCATCACAAGTTTCTTTTAAATCCATGGCTTCGGAGATCAAGTCCGCCTTTTCCTTGGACTGTTAGGCTGGGAGGTCTTAGGAATTGGTTCCGAAGGAGACTCTGGACCATCAGTTTGAGGCTTCTCACGCCATGGAGTGTGGAAAAATTTCTTGTTAGAACCAACATGTGTGCAGAGAAGTTTAAGCATCTTCCTTCCTCTCATCCATTTTAGCAGTATCTTCATGTGGGTCTTGCTGTTCAATCCATTAATACCGACCTCCTAATTAAGAGGACAACAGATTCTATTCACTAGCAAAAACCTTATTTCAATCACTAACATATGATGATGGTATCCATGCTGAAAAACATGCAGCAATGAGGGATATGCATGGGCAATAATCTATAAATTAAGGACCAATAATAGCCTGCTTTGAAGATTCTATTATGACCTCTCCTATTTGGCATAATCTACAGAAGCAAACAAAAACATTTAAAAATATGTAGACTCCCATTAGAAGCCAAAAAACAAAGATACATCTGTCTTCCTGTTCTACATAAGACAGCGCCCAATCATAATAAATACTACAAGCCTCTTACTGTAATCATTTACCTTCTTTGAAATTCTTTATATATGCAGAAGTCCTATTTTCTCAAGAAAAAGACGAATCCTCTATTAATTAGACATCAAATGTTCTTTCAAATGGAATAACCAAAAAAACTTGTTCCACATTTCTTTAAATATCTCTATTACGCAGAGAAACCCGTTCTTTGACATCTTTTACAGATATTCTCTCATCATGTGAGATAAGACAGCGCCCAATCATAATAAATACTACAAGCCTCTTACTGCAACCATTTACCTTCTTTGAAATTCTTTATATCAAATGCACAAGTCCCATTTTCTCAAGAAAAAGACGAATTTATCCCCTACTAATTAGACATCAAATGCTCTTTCAAAAGGAATAACCAAGAAAACTTGTTCCACATTTCTTTAAATATCTCTATTACACAGAGAAACCCATTCTTTGACATCTTTTAAAGATATTCTCTCATCAAGTGAGATAAATGCATAGATTTCAGAAATGGAAAATATGGAAGTCATGTACAGCATTATATTTTGTTAGTCTGTTTCAGTTCAATTGCGTATGCTTTAAGCAACACATCAGCTTCTTCAAAAATTTACACATTAGATCAAAGGACTGAGCATTATCGTGCACATGTTTTAACTAAAGCTCCTAGTGTATACATATTTGCATACAGAGCTCTTGGTATAAATTGAGTGTTGCCTAGATGGATGCCATTGAATTCAATCTGTAGAGCACAAAGCTCAGTTTATATGCCCCTCACTCCACCCTAGATGGATGCCATTGTATTCAATCTGTACAGCACAAAGCTCGGTTTATATGCTCCTCACTTCACCATATGTTTACAGTAATATGTTTATTTGGTGGTGAATCAGTAAATAAGAACCAGTAACACGGAATTCTTTAATTGGAAGCCATAACCAATAACAACAAGACCATATGAGATAATGCTATTAAAACACAGGGCAGTGATGTGCACGGAGGAAAGTTGGAGCATTGAGTAGAACAATCTTATAAAAGAGCAGAAAAGGGTAATTCAGTAAGTATCATAAATAAAATATAAAAGATAAAGGCACAAACTTACATGAAATAGAAAACCTAAACAAACTAAAAGCAATATCAAAAACAATAGTCCAATAATATGATGCGCTGAATTACTATAGAAGCTAATGAACTATATACAATACGCTCAGATTACGACATATAAGACATCCTAAGACACTTTTATATCCACATTAATAAGTAATAACCAGTGTGTAAGGTAGTTTCAGCTGCTAGTGCTTCCACCATGTTGGCCCTGGCAGGTAATGGTCATGTTTTTCCCACACCCTCCCTCAGCTGGCTCAGCAGAGCAACCTGGTGTACTCCAAGCTCAAGCATTGAAAAGCTCTCATGAAGCCCTTTAAGGAGCCGCTTTTAGTATAGGACATCGTATTTTAGATATTCAGGTTATCAAAGTCGTCAGTGATTTTTGGCAGACTACAGCTGATCACTTGGTGGCTTTCTGAAATTTTTGTTCAAATTTATTTCTCTAGATAAATGCATTATGCACAATCAGAAATTTGAGAACACTTAATGTAAATGATAGGTTTCCAAAAGAAGCGACAAACACGTTCGTAGAGTTTCTAATGCTCTACAAATTTCATAACTAATGGAGAATGTTGCCCAAAATTGGATGGTTCAAGACATCGTCAAAAGGTCCTCAATTTTCAGGGCGATCTTCAAGGATGTGTGAATCATTGGCCCCATTTCATTAGCAGATCAGTGGTGACATTTAGAAAGAATTGGGGTGCATTAGGGCTTAGGCAAGGAAAGTGGTGGAACTGTTGGGAAGTCGCAAGAGAGGAACTTATGGAAGAGAGGTGTCTGAATCTGTCAAGAAAAGAAGAGTGAGCTGAATGAATAAATGAGAACATGAGGAGCCATAGGCCTCAAAATTGACGAGCAAATGGAGGAAATAAAGGGCCTATTACATTCATGGGAAAGTGGAGAGGACTGTGAGGTAGTGAAAGAGGGAAGACCAAATGCAAAGAGAATAAGGAATTAAGAGAAGGAAAGGAAACAGGATACTAAAAACCTGGTATCCTCCGAAAACTCTGAGAAATCCAAAGCAAAAAAAAATAAGGCAGCTGGGAAGCAGTGGTAAGACGGGGGTATGTTTTAATTGACTGCCAAAGAAGAGGTGACAGGGGCTCAATGAGAGCCCGGGAATGAATGAATTTGTTAAAAAACACATAGAGTGAGCATGTTTCCAAATCCAGAATAAAGCTGGAAGAAGTGATATCAAGTTCTGATGGTGTTATGGGAAAAAGGAAAGTAGAAGAAGGTGAAACTTCTGGATAATGGCTCGTCAAGTGGTTTTGTAATGGTGCCGGATGGAAGTTCACTACTGAAAGTGGAACAAATGATAGGGAAAATTACTCTTACAATTCTTCACCCCTAATGGTCCAGCCCAAAAGAATAGACTTTAGGCAGGACAACCTTCAATGCGAAGTCAGCAGGTGAGTCCTTGATGTGCTAGAGGGTATTTAATAAGAGAAGAAAGGTAGAGGAGATATTAAATAACATGGATGGCTTCTTGGAGAATGTAGGGGCATCATGAGTTGATCGATCTCCAGCTTTGTGGTGTTAGATGTGCATGTTCGCATAAGTAATAAACGAGGGACTCAAAGTTGACAAGGCTGCATGGCTTCCCTTTTACTGCCAATTAGGGAGTTCATCCTTCCAATATATCACAACATGCACTCCCTACACTTGTCTCCCACCACAACAAGTTCTTGTTGAATGACCAATAGAAAAAAAGAAACACAAGATCTTGCTGAATGAATCAGCAAGTTGGGAGATCACTATTTGTCAGTTTGGCTCTAAAAATATGTGAATGGCTCCCAACCTCATGCTATTGATAGACACTAGGGTTTTAGCACCTAAGGAGGAGACATAGTAAGGTAAAGAATTCAAAAGAAAGTTTTGTGACCCAGGAGAAACTGAGGTGCGGAAAACTTAAACCCTTGCAAAATTATCAGACTTGGAAAGGAACAAAACAAGTCCCACTTAACTAAAGAAAAAAAGGTTTAAAATGGCGGGTTCAACAGAACATACTAAGATGGGAAGACACTAGCTAGCACAAATGATCAAGAGACAAGCGGATAAAGGAGAGGTACACAGTATGAGGTCCTTCCATAAGATCACTATAGCAAGAAGAATCATGCAAGTGGATGGGCAGTTAAAGAGGATGAAGGGGGCAGCCATGTGGTCATAAGATTCTTACAAAAGTTATATTGGACTGGAGGCAAGTAAGAAATTGTGGCTAGATGGACTCACAATAATTGCATTCCAGAAAGGTAAAGTGGCTGAACCACAGCTTTTGAAGAGTAGGAGGTTCATACGACAACATTTGCTTCGATTTAGGATTAAACCCAAGGTCATAACCAAGTTGACCATGGCTATTACTCCAAAAGTTCTAGGATGTGTCAGGCGACACCTATGGGAGAGTGGTTCTACAAATTACACATCACAACTCAGAAGGAACCAAATTACACATCACAACTCAGAAGGTACATATGACAAGGAAACAACAATTGATCATCACTTTTTGAGGTGTAGGAGGTTCATAAGGAAACTTGCTCACTCTATGACCAAGTTACCAAGTACCAACTACAAATTGCATGAGATAGCACATGACAAACAAAAGGCATTCATGATTTTTTACCTATAAATTTAGTAAGTAGTTTGTACATAAGCCGTTGATCTCTCCTTAAAGATAACAATGATACCTTCTTACATAGTATCCCTCTATAAACGACTGTCAGATTTGGACCAAGACAATACTCTGCATATGAAATACACATTCCGTGGGAGAGGGGGGGAGGGAATATGATTAGATGGAAGAGCATTTTGGTTATTTGGAATTTGAGGATTGGGATAGAAGGATGCATAGGATATAGCTAGTGTTTCCTCGACCCACTTCCTATTTTGCCGAACAGGACTCCATGGTGATATTTAAGACGATCTAAGTCATTAAGGCAAGACTACGTTATCCCATTTCTCATTCACCCTCAATGCATAAGAATTTTAGTTGCATCAACATAAGGCATCCAATGTGGAACTAACTGTTCAGATTTTTTTGCTTTTCTTTTTGCGTTTATTTTTTTGGCAACAAGATTATATTTTGATAAAAGCATATATGAAGTGATAGAAAACTCGGCTGGGTCCACTTGGACTGGACTCCACAAAGTAACTTAGACTTGGTCCCTAGCCAAAATAACAAAAAGTATACAAATTACATTAATTTGTATAATCAATGTATAAATATTTTAGATATAATTTAATGTGTTTTATGATGATTTGTGAGTTTTTCTTGTCATATGCCATATTTTTATACTTCCTTTTTTCTTTTCTTTTTTTTAAGAAAGTTGACTTTTAATGTAAAGAAAATGTGCAAGAATTTGCTTCCAGAAACGGAAGCTATATACAGCAAAAAATGGTTAGCCAACAGACTGGAAGCACTATACGACACCCATGCTTAGTGGGAAATCGAAAGCAAAAGATAGTTGCTGACCCACTTGCCCAGGAAATGATGTTACTTTAGTCACCTTCTACTGTCAAGACTGAGTCCCAGTTGTGATCAGAAAGTTCGAGGCCTTCACAGAGTGCAAGGGCTTCAGCAGTTTGGGTGTCAGCAGTGCTTGGAGAAGGAAATGAGGACAGAACCCTCATGATCCCTAAAAAGTCCTCCTATGCCTATGGGACCTGGGTTGCCTAGGGAGCAGCCGTCAAAGTTAAGCTTAACGTGACCAGGTTCCGGTGGTCTCCAAAGAGAAGAGCGAGGTATTTGATGCTGGCTGAGGTTGAGTTAGGTCCGCCACTGCCACTCCAACAATAAATTCCTCCAACAATAAATCATTTCTACATTCAACTTTGATATATTTTTTCCCAACTTATTTGTTCGTTTTATGTTGCTTTATTTTTAGCTTGCTTCTCACTTTTTTATTTTATTTTCAACAATTTGTTTTGGCTGTTTTGGCCCTACACTAGTCGGATGAGCGCATTGGGAGTCACTCGAGTTATTCTGGGCTCAAGCAGGGCCCAAGTCCCAAGCCCGAGCCGAGTTTTTTAACCTTACATAGATGGTCGAACATTAGGAATAGATGACAACTAAATGTCCAAGACCCATAAAATTCAAGCTCCTCGGTTTCCTCTAGAGAGAGCAAACTCAATACAACCTACAGTGAAAATGTCTACACACTATCCAAAGCACATTAAACTCGATACCAAGGGCCCCAACCACCTGAAAAATCAAGTAGTCTCTTTTGGCCAACAGCGTAATTATGAGGATAAGAGGCAAAAGAAGAAAGAGCATTGAGACACATTTCCAATGGTCGATCGCCTAAATAGTAGTAAAGGCAATGACCTCAAGCTTTTCAGGGATAGGAAGAATTAATCAGCACTACTAGCAATCTCTATGGATAATTGGACCAAATCAACTTTAAAACTATTTTGCCTGGCTATGAACAAATCCCAGGCTATGAACAAATCCCAGTACTTTTGATCTAGAACCCAAACTCAACAGACTAGATTGCCATTGTGCAACTATTAAGCGATCTCCATATGCCATCCCATATAAAATAACAATATCTAAGTTAAATAAGTTAGAAGCAGACACATTGAAACCCAAACCTATATGCACATGTATAGTATAGAGAGAGAGAAGCATAATATCATTAATCAAAAATGCTAAAATAACTTTGCTAAACTGGAGAGAGGGACAGAGAGAGAGGCATAGCAGCATTAGCCAAAAATGCTAAATATGAGTTTGCTAACTGAAGAGATAGTGAGAGGGAAAGGGTTTCGACGGAAGCACTCGATAAAATTGGAACGATAGAGAGAAGATTGCATAACCCTGAGAATTCAGAAGAGAGGGAGGGTTTAGGGTTTCCGTTATTTGTACCTACCTTTGCATGATCCCAAGTGCTTCCTACAGTCAAAGGACCGCGTTCCTTAAAGACTTGCAGCAGGTCTTTTGCGATGGCGTCAGCCTCGGAATAGGGCACTTTTGGGTTGATCTTCTTCAGGTCCGGCTGCCGTTTCCTTGAAAAGTAACGAACTAAACCAATGCCCCTGAACATTTTCTTCTCCCTCTCTCTCCTCTTCTTCTTCTTCAACTGCTTTGGGCTTTCGTTCTTTCTTTTTTCTTTCTCTTTTTCTTTTTCTTTCTTTTCCTTTATTGTTTTTCTCTTCCTCACGACAGTGGCAGTTACAGCTCACAAGAGAGTGGAGGAAATGGGTCTCATCCTCACTCAAACCAGAATGACTTCCAAGAGCCTCGTTCTTAAAAACAGACCACCATAAGGCATAATGACTATGATCCACATTACACGATAAATCTGTGGTCATAACTCGTAAACATATATTTAAGTTCAGGGGTGGCCGAGGTGGCCCTGCCCAACCCAGCCCAATCAGCCTGGCCCAAAAAATATAAGCCGTGGGGCACAGAATATGGCTGAGGGCGAAGCTAGGGCCGTAAAACCACGGCCTAATGGTAGGATCGAGCTTGGGTCAATCTTTCTATTTTTTTTAAAAAAATTATTTTATATTTTTTCTTTTTTTTTAATCCCGATCCAACCCACCCCTAATAGGGTTAGACTGGGCTTGGGTCAGTTCTTCTTTGACATGTTCAAGGCCAAGCCAAGCCTTATGGGGAGTAGAGCTGACTTGGCCCAAGCCCAGCCCCAACCCCTGCCCTTTGCCAGCCCTAAGTTATTACAAAGGTATGTGTGCTGCATAGGTCTGAATAGGTCTATTTTTTAAAAAGACTTAAGTTTTTAAAAAGCGAATCGGCGGGTCGGCGAATCGGCGATCCCGATAGGGAATCGGCTGAATAGGTCTGATAAAACCTTAAAAAAAATCTGAAAAAATTATTAAAATTCATTATAAATGTTGTTTTTTAGGAATTCAATAAGAAATGAGGATACTCCATTAAGAATTTTCATTTCTTTGCATGAATATATGAATATTGATATGTTCTTTCCCTGTGTGAACTACTATTTACCATTTAATTTACATCGCACAAAAGGATAAATATAGAATTATCATGGATTAAGTATATCATTATACATGGACTACAATAAAACATACAACTCGTAACATACGATCTAAAAATAAAATGACAGACGATCTAAAAATAAAATGACAGACGACGCCGTTCTTCATCTTGGTCACGCTGGTGCCATTGATTGAATTCGTGTGACAATTCATTGACTCATTCTAAAAACGAATCATCCAAATTAGTGGGCACCTGACTATACGCAAATCCCTGAGTGTTAGTGTTTTGTTGTGGTCCTAATCCAAAATCCCCGAAGTTGGTCCATCCTTCATGGTCACCTACACTATCGTGTTCATCCCTACCCTCTTGTTGTTGGGACTCGATATGTAAACAAGTTGGCTGGGATTGGGTGGCCTTAGAATCATCATCTCTATCATTTTCCCTTAGACCCCCTTCCCACTCTCCCTCATTAGGTACAATATCAGCGACATCTCCGACGAATTGTGGATATGTTGGCGAGTTGCTTCTTCTTTCATGCTGCTCATCACCTTCTTCAAAATCTTCCTCACCGATAGCCTCAAGGATTGCTCTCTTGTGTAACACTGGCTCCTCTTCTTCTACTGCCCATATTTCTGATATGTTTGTAACAAATATTGTATCCAAGTCTATCGGCCCATAATATTCAAGCTTCCTTCTTATTTGTAGCTATCGAATGTTTAAGTTGTAATGAATGTAGTGAGTCGATTCCTCCTATTAGTGTGCAACTATTGAAACGTACTCCAGTTTTGCTCACAGCCAGTAGCAGAACATCCAGTTTTGCTCACAGCCAGTAACAGAACATGTCTGGGAGAGCACCTTGATTGCTATCTCTCTTTAGGTGAGGTGCATCACTACTATATATCTCTCACCATTCAACTGGATTAAAATGCAAAAAGCATTGTAAGGGTTAAAACAATTCATAAGATTAAATATATGAATGAACAAAATATTAGTTAGGGGATAACCTGGATCCATCTTAGTTCGAAAATTCTTAGCAAGTCTAGTTCTGAAGAATCCTATAGCATCCCTATACATAGCAAGCTAAAACAAAATATTTCGTTTTAGTGCATTATTCCTTACAAATATAACAACTCAATCAAGTTTTTACCCAAATATTAAATAATATTTCTTGTATTGCTGCTACCTAGTTTCGATGGCTTCTCTCCAACCTAGCAATAATGTATCTAACCCCTTCCATAATCTTGTGGGGATGTTCAGGTGTCAAATAGAAAAAATTTGGGTGGAAGTAGTAACCTAGAAAATATATAGATAGAGAAATGTCATTTAAAATTTCATAAAAAAATAATTTAGAATGAAACATTCTAATGATATAAATATATATTTACCTGCATAATGAATTGGACGTCCAAATTTGGCGTTCAACCTTCTTTTTATAATCTCGATCACTTTACTAGCAAAACTACACTTCTCCCCAATAACTGATTTGACCCTTTCGATACC
>NW_006498846.1:2426901-2482526 GCF_000471905.2 Amborella trichopoda
AGAGAGAGAGAGAGAGAAGAGGGGGGAAGCATTTTCCCCACAATTCCATGTCCTAACTTATCAGTAAAATAATAGAATAAAATAGGCACAATTTGTGTTTAAGTGTTTGTGTGACTACTGAGAGAAAGCAAGAGTGGGGGTTGGAGTTGTTATATTTGAAACTTCTTAGCAGAGTTAGAAAAGGGTGTACAGATGTGTTTGGTTCTATGAAGAAGAACAGATTTGATTACATGGTCCATATATTTTCAGTCTATAATTATGATCAGATAGCAGATCCAAATTAACGGAAGTAACAAAAATTGAAACCATGGTTTAAGAGAAATTCATTTATCTATCTAATAATTGCACAAATAGCAGAAGGCTTGCCCGGCAAAACTAACTCTATTAAACTGTTCTTTGTCCCTGGAGCAGAACACTACAGTACCAACAGTATATAATCCAGCAAATATCAAAAACAAGAAAAAGAAAATGAGAGCTTTATGATGAACCAGGCCTTGTTTCGAAAACATGATCCTGATATTCCTGATAGACATATATTATTTTAGACTTTAAACTCTAATGTCAGCTCCCCAACCAGATCAAACATTAAGCACATAGTGATAAGTGTGTAGTATCAGTAGTACTAAACATGCAGATTATCATAAATTAAGGAAGAAGGGAGATAATTATAAGATGGATAGGGAACTATTCAAAGAGTTCAATTCCTAGCAGACATGTATCACATATCTCAGCTGCTTATCCTAATCAAAACATTATTTACGAAAGCAAGAAAGGCACCCAATTTCCTCTTAGCTCTTGGATCAGGAAACTGGGATTGATGCTTAGACCAAAGTGTGGCAGCTCTCACATACTAATTACTGAGGTAAGAGACCAAACTCCAAGAAGTGCACCCAAATGCATGGCAGCTCTTACATACCCCCCACCGCCCACTGAGGCAATAGACCAAACTCCAAGAAGTGCCAAATACATGGCAGCTACATGCTACCCACTGACGCAAGAGACCAAACTCCAAGAAGTGCACCCAATTGCTAAATTGTTTGCACCTGATCTGATATACTTACAGTTGGAAGAGCATACCACACATCAGCTGGCCACAGTACATACACTACAACAAGAGTATCCACCATTCGTTACTGAACACTGATAATTGACAATGCAGAACTGCAGATTAATGATGCATGGACTTAAGATGAATTTCCTTTGTTGGAAACTGCAGTAAATATCTACTGACCATTACCAGAAATAAACAACAGATACCCCTTTGTTGTACCGTATACCATGTACTGTTTGTATATGCTTTCAAATCCATAAGATTAGCATAGAGAAGCTGGATTAAGTTAACCGTTTCTCAAAAAAAGAACATAGAGAAGCTGGATTATACAATACCTGCTTAGAGTCTCTGAATCATTGGCCAATGCTCCAATCACCCAATAGATCAGGGTCTGAAACATGGCATCCATTAATCCATAAGAAAAGTAAAGCACAAATGGCCCCGCATACTCAGACCCTGAAGTCTTAAAATCGAGCACGTTCTTTGGTGGGTTTTTTACCGAGTAATTCAACTGGTTGGCAAGCCCACCCCCCCACACCGCTGTGCCAAATAACGCCACAATTCCAATCCCCACAAGCCCCCTGGTCCTCCTGCTCGAAAAGCTAAAGTCCAAGATATACCCAATCCCAACTGACCCAATCATCTGAGCCCCCCAATAGAACACATTGTTCAAACCCCTTGTCCTCAAATTGAACATCATCGCATTCACGTTGTTAAATTGATATGTATAGAAGAAATTGCTAGCCCAAGAAGCCGGAATGATGAGGAGCATCTTCCAATTCAAGAAGAGCTTCAAAATCTCAATTGACTCAGACGACACATTAGAGTATCGAACCAGGGTGGCTCGTGTACCATCATCACGCACCACCTCACTCGGGTGGAGCATGGAGAGGGTGAGGACTGTGCCCAATGACATGAAGCACATGAACGCTATATACGTTCCATCATTCACCGATTTCGCCTCAGTTCTATGATAATTCAAAACGAAGGGGATGAGGCCTCCTACGACTCCCCCCAAATTGAAAGTGCTCCAAAACAGAGAGATATATGTGCCCTTTCGACCGGGCGGCGGGTAAGAAGTCATGATGGCGCCCTGCCCTGCCCATAAGAGGCCAGCTCCCACACCTAGTACGGCACCAGCCACTATAACAAAGGCTTGGTGCGGATGGTGATTATAATAGAGGAAGGAACCAGCATATAGGACATAGGTCGAGCAACCAGCAAAGAGAGTGAGGTTGGGGCCAAGAACATTGTAGATACCACCTCCAAGGACTCCAAAGATGGCAAAGGTTGTGTAAAGTGCGGTGTTTGCATTGTTAGCAACTCTGTGATTGAGTTGGCCACCCCCACCCAAGCCAGAGAGGGCATTGAACATGCCAGGGCAACAGAAGCAAACTAGACCAATAAGGCTTACCTGCACAATTGGGGAGTTGTATCTGAACATCCCTTTGAGTCCATCACTTCTGGTGATGGGGCCTTCTTCCACGTTGTTCTTGCTCACTCCTCCTCCATTTCCTTCTGAACCCATGGTCCTCAAAATTCAAGTTAGGCTCCTGTTTGTGTGACCCAAAAGCTCTTTTAAACCAAATTAAAAGATAGCAAGCAAGTCTGGCAAGCGATGACATTTATGCACTGCGAAACTCATAATCCAAATTCCAATTCAATAATGCGAAAAATATCGTGTGGGACCGCTTTTTAGGTTATATATAAAAGGGCAGATTTTGGGTTAGTTTTCAATTTCAAAGGAAGTAAAACGATTAAACATGTGCGAGTATCGTTCCCTAAGAGCACAAGAAAATGACGAGAAAGTCCACCCTCTTTTTTTGAAAGGACAAGCTTTTTTTCTTTTCTTTTCTTTTATTTATTTATTTATTTTTTTTTAGAAAAATCTAAAACTGTTAAGTAAGAGATTTGCGCCGTACCATTCAGGAAAGAATAGAGTAAGAGATATCATCATAAAGCTCATTTATAGTACTACCAACACTTACTTTTTTGGTTTTTCGGAAAATCAACGTAAAAACTAGGCTAAGGGTGGCAACATGCCGAACCTATCCCCACCCTGTTAGGTTCGGGAAAAGCCAAAAAAACAAATGAAAAAAAAACATATAAAAAAATAAAAATAAAAAAAAATAAATAAGAAGAAGACTAGCTAAGCTAAAAGAGCCCACACTAGTCGTAGTCTGGCCCTTGGGCTACAATTAGTAACTCGAGCCCTCTTTTTTTTTTAGACCAAGCCAACCGAGTCAGGCCGAGGTACCCAGCCCATTGAAAGCCCTACAATTGGCTTCATTTTTTAAGTATGACCAATGCGCTCTCAATCGATAAACCCAAAGGGAGCACAAAGAAACAACCAAATAACTGCCATGTGTTGTTCTTATCCATCGCTAAGTATAAACGTCCATTTTTTGTCGAGGGCACACAATAGCCATATGGAAGGCAGTTAGGGTTATCTCATAAAATACAAGAGCCATTTATTCATTTATAATAGGAAAGCACTTCCCATTAATACCATAAGAATTTGTTTGGAAAATGAGGGAGGTGGGGCGCCTGCTTAGTGGCTTTGTCTTGTCTTCTCAGCTTGAGTCATTTGGAATGGACCTTTTGTTGTAACTGACATTCAAATCACACAAGGAAAAAAAAAAGGTCCTTGTGTGACTTTTAAAGCAAAAATGTCACATCGATAGAGCTAAGTTTGTGCTGTGCTTAACAAAATGAGGCATCCAATTTCCAATGGCCGAAAAAGAAAGTTTGGGAAATGGGTGCCCTAAATCACTTTTGGCCGGCTGCCGGCCTTGAGATTACTCAGCAGCTCCTACACCAAATATGGGTATAAATTAATAAACATTTTCACAGGGGCTGCCTTTGCCCCCCACTTGTTTGGGAATTAGCACCCCACCTCAAAACTTGGGAGATGTTTTGGGTGGCAAACTAAACATTCACGCGAGGAAAGCTAGCCCCACTAATGTGTTGAATAACTGGCGTAGGGAATATTTTAGAGCGAAGTTATATACTTCCCTTGTCGATAGGGGTCCCATGTTAATAGACGGCTTCACACCTTTACATTGTTTTTATTTTTAATTTTTTTCTACAAAATAGTTTGACACCAAATTTTGGCATTTACTCCACTCTTAAACACGTACATGTAAAAAATATTCCTGCTAAAATAAAATAACCAAAATAGCTTTAAGGGGTCGTTTGGGTATCTAGAAATATATTATCTGATAAATATATTACAGACATAATTCATTACTGACATAATACATTACCTACAAATGGATTGTAACTATTTGGGTGTATCTAGATGCAACCTGAGAAATACATTGTTATTGTTTGGCTATGTCCAGAAAAAATCTGGAAAATACATTATCAATATGTTTTTGTTAGGAAATACTGTGTTAATTTTATCTATAGTAAGGTGATTTTCTTAATATTTCTTTAGGATAAATAATCAATTAAAACTACTTTGTTTTTTAATATATGAAAGTAACATCCACATGGATTAATTTAATATCTCTTCTCCCTATAATTATTCTGTTAAAAAAGTTGTTGTTGTTGTTGTTTGGCTATGTCTGAAGGAAATCTAAAAAATGCATTATCGTCATTTTGGCTTGAAAATATGGCATAAATTTGCTCATAGCAACGTGATTTTTTTTATATCTCTTAATTTTTTGCCTTTGTTAAGGAAAATATCAATTAAAACCCAATAAAAAACAATTATAATGCTCATATTAATATAACAACAATATTTTGAAGACGTGTATACCAATACATAGGGGGGTATGAGAACTATCATTCAAATATTAAATCTAGAGATAGATCTCGATTTTTCTTGAGTGATAATTTTTGGAAAACTCACCGATCAGGATCAAAAATTCTTGATTATGATTAATGCCTTAAATCTATGCCTTTTTTATTTGAAATATCTTGAATCATAAAAAAAGCATAAAAAAAATATGAAAAAAAAATCTTTCATTTCTTTGGTAAGTTCACCAATGTGCTAAATTCGGATCCACCCCATCTATCCGTATTTTAAAACACTTAGTGATATAGAGGGACATTTTAGACCAAGAATATGGGACATGTAGGATTAAGTTTAGGTTAGGAATTTGACACCTCTGGCTATTTTGATAAACTTTGAAGGGAAAATATCTCCGTACAACCTCTTTTTATGTTTCATTTCTCAACATATGCAAATTTTTAAATCATATCTAGTGGCAGAGGGCTTATGTGTACCGTTGGACCAACTTTATCTCTTTTGACCATATGTTTTTAGCCCACACAAAAGTTAAAATGATAATTTTTTTTTCTATTCATTTTTAAACTCCTCTTTCTATTTCTTTCTAAACCCCCTAGTCTCTCTTTTCCCGGGTTTCTCCCCACAGAGAGAGAGAGAGTTTTGGGAAGAATCATGTGGAGAGAGAGAAAGAGACAGAGGTTAGGAAGAAACACTAGAATAGAGAGAGAAAAAGGGATTTATAAAGGGATAGAAAAACGATGTCTTTTTGTTTGGGCTAAAAATATAAGGCCAAACAGGGTAAAGTTGATCTAGAGTGTTAGAAGATATAACACATGAGAACTTTATGCTACATATGTGTTTTTAAGCCTTGCATCTTTTGATAAATGAAACCTAAAAAGGTGTATGAAGATATTTTCCCAACTTTTAAATGGATCATATTCTAATCTTATTGTATATTGTTTTTGCTAATTTGTAAAGAAAAAAAAGTTATAAATAAATCCTATTCTATAGTTTATATTTAAAAAGAGTTCCATATATTTCATATTTTACAATCAAATCTATTTTTTTGAGAATATAAAATGAATTTTGATTATGAAAGACTGCTTTATTTTATTTGTATTTCATAATTTACAGTCAGGTCCCATTTTTTAGTTTTGAAAAAGCGTTGCATTCACTTTTTTCGTTCATGAAGTGTGAAATAATGTCACAAACGAATGGTGCATAATATCTGTACCATAGTGGCTATGCTTCACGCCGTATGATACACCTATGTGGAATCCACATATTATGAACCAATGATGAAAGTCTAATGTATACTGGTGGGAGATACAATGGTTTTACATTTTGGCAAATTTGGGATCTGCGCTACTACAATGATAAATATCTCTTTCTTAAAAAAAGAAAAGTCATAAATAATGTCTTTTTTTAAAAAGTATTTCTTTTATGTGATACTTTTTCCGAATAAAGTCAATATTTGCAGTACTTGCTATTTGCATTACGTGGGGTGCTCAAACATGAGCCACCATCTGTTCTTATTAAGCCAAAAGATTTTACACTCCTGCGGGCGAGAGTATACTATCTATTTACTCTCTTGGGTAAAACCTAATATAAGAGTAATTTTAGGACTCTAATTTTTGGAATATAGCCTTTTAAATCCATAGACTAAATAAAAATTTTGGAATTAAAATATCTATAGACTAGAAAAAATAATGTCTCAAGATTGAACATAGATTGTCTAATATTTAAATAGGGTGAGCTCTAAATACCTAAAACTCAAATTTCCTTTGAAAATAATCATCTAGTGATTCTTAGGTAGTTCTCAAATTTCAGATTGAAAAAATCCTCCAAAGTAAATCTTTTGAATGAGGAAGTAGATGCTCAATAATACTTCCATGGGAGTGTACTAGACCATCCTCCCAAGTAGGTCAAAGTGCACAATGCAACTTAATTTTTATCGTGTTTTCTCCCTCGAAAATTTAATGCATTTTATAAAGAACAATTGTTTAATGCAGGCTGGACTGCATTTGTACAATATACGGTCTAGAGATATATTGTACAATGCAACCTAATTTTTATCGTGTTTTCTCCCTCAAAAATATAATGCATTTTATAAAGAACAATTGTTTAATGCAGGCTGGACTGCATTTGTACAATATACGGTCCAGAGATATAAAACATCCATCTTAAAGACGAATGCAAATAGGTGGTCCATCTAAAAACAATTGTAGCTAACAATCCAAAATTTTTTTTAATATAATTAGTATTTCTAATTTTCAAAATTTATTTATTTTTTCATATTCATGATCTAAATGTTAAATATTATATATTCTCTAGAAATTAAGATAAAATTATATTTCAAAAATTTATTTATTGCCAAACTTGCATTTCTACATGTGCGGGCTTGGCCGCATGCTAACCGCATCCTTTTAATAATGCAGCTGAAATGGCATCAATTGTTGAGGCAAAGGAATGCAGCAAGGATATTCTTGCTATTCCAATCTTTTGCATCAGTTCCCTTTGCAAATATACTTGCAGGTCTTACCGTGATCAGGGACATGGAAAATGCCATGTCCCTTTCAAGTGTAGATGCACTTGGCCTTGCAATACTTGAGTAAATCATTTTATTTGTACTCGGAGGACTCATTGCACCATTTCGTAATAACGTACTCGAAGGGCTCACTGTACCATTCCGTAATAAAGTTATGGATTTGAAGTTTTCATTTTCTGGAAAAGTTTCATTTTTATCTAGAGAAATTCTGAAAAAATTACTTAAATTTTAATGGTGAAATGGCTAGATCGGCCCGTTTGGATGTATTGATTTTTAGTAATAATGTTTTTCTCTCCACCCACTTGAGGGTCATAGTTATCTTAATTTGGTTGGCCAATATTTACAGGTGAGCAAACAGCCTCCCTACAAAAACGAAGGGGGTTGGGAATTTTAAAAATTACAAGAGGCTAACTTTTTAGTTATGTCAATGATATCTTTATTTTATCCATTCGCACATCTTCTATAATGGGAGTTTCTCAATATATTTATATCATTAGTTTGCAATATATATCTTTTATTCTTTGTATTTAAATTTTATCACACCACAATCTTTAGCATTATAGACTTCAGTTATATTTGTTTTTAGGATTTTGAGAAACAAAATCTAGGAGAAATAAAACTTTGAGATTATGAGAAATTAAGGGCATTTTTTAATGTTTAAAATAACTTGGGAAAATATCAGCTTAAGGGTCAAGTTGGCGTACAAAATCATTAAAGGTATCAAATCGTCCTATTTATTATTGGGAATGTTGCTTCTTAACTTTCATTCAATAGGAAAAATCGAACTGGATAGGTCAACTAGACATGGGTCCAGAAGCAGTTAGATCAGAACCATCCTAATTGGGCTGTAAATCGGACTGGTTCAGTACAGTAGAATTTTTATTTTATTTTTTATTTTTTTATTTTTAAATGAGTCAAAAACCCCCAAAGAAAAATTCAAAAAACATGAAAAAATATAGATTAAGTGTATACTATCTTATTACCTACATTATCTTAAACAAAAAAAACTTAAGATATTGAAATTGCATTACTTTCTCTATGTCACAAGTTATAATCTAAACGTCTATGGATAGTAATGATGAGCTTCATCTAAGAAAGTGATACTCAGAGATGAATAATCAACAGGTTATGGTCATGGGAGGACTGAAATAAATAAAGAAAAATAAATTCAAATCTCTTCATTTAGATTTAGAACAATATGATCATATGAATTACAATATAGACAACACAATTTTGTTACAATGTTTGCAAAAATATAATGGTACAGGATTGCACATTAATGCACCAAAATAAATAAACAAATATCCATTCTAATATTTAAAATAAAAAATTTAACAACAGTATTGCAAAAAAAAAATCCAATTAACAAAAAAATAATAATGGAAAAGTTTATATAGAGCCGAGGCTGTAAACAATCAAAATAGAGCCTACCTCAAACTAGTGCACAATCTCTCCCACTGATTGAGGTAACATAATATTGATACTAAGAACTCAAAAAAGCCACCACCATATACGAGTGGTGAAAGGACAATGAATAAATAGGTGTGGTCCTGATTCCCCATCGCTCTTACAAAGAAGACAAACATTTGGCAAAAGTTTGCCTCTTTTTATAAGATTATCAATGGTGAGAACTTTATTCAAAGCTGCCAGCCAAATAAATATACGAACCTTAAGAGGGATGGGCCACTTCCATACCTGTGCCACGTGAGGATATGACCATCTCCAACTATCGTGGAAGAAGAGACTGTAACAAGACTTAACTGAGAACCTTCCATCACCCTCAATCTCCCAAACTACTTCATCCTCAGCATTTGATGATCAAGTAACTCCATCAAAGAACACCATTGAGAAAAAACCACACTGGTTAAATGAGAATACAATATATTCCAAGAAATTTGAAATCCCCACTTATCAACTGCCTCACAAACCAACAAATTTGGATTAACAACAATAGCAAATAAATAAGGGAATAATGCCTTCAAAGGAAATTCCCCAATCCATTTGTGGTACCAAAAAGCCACCCGCCCACTACCCCCAATATTCCATCTAAAATAACCCGAAATCATCGGTTTGCAAGAGAAGATATCCCTCCATACAGACGATATACTATTGCCACTCCCACCCCCACCCCAAAGATCGAATCTGTCCATCCCATATTTGGCGGAGAGAACTTTGCACCAAAGTTGATCTTTAAGATGAAAACTGCACCACCACCACTTAAACAGTAAAGCCTGATTAACCAATATGATGTTCCTCATTCCCAAACCACCCTCACATTTTCTGGTACATACTCTATCATACCTTAAAAGATGGAATTTCCTTTGTTCGGCACAGGAACCCCACAAGAAATTCCGCATCATGCGATCAATTTTCTGTGTAATAAAGGCAGACATATTGATTAAACCCATCTGATACACCAGAAGACTGGATAAAAATGATTGCAATAACATCACCCGACCACCTAAGAGAGGTACTTATGTTTCCAGAGGTCTAATTTCATTTGATTTCTTTCAAGCACTATATCCCAAACTCCAATGGTAAGTCTAGTATCAGAGATAGGGAGACCAATATAGGAGATAGGGAAAGAGCCAATCTTACATCCCAAGACCTCTGCCTAACTCTTCATCAAATTTTCATCACAATTGATACCAATCACAGAAGATTTATGGAAATTCACTTTAAGGCCAAGTGTAACGTCGCAAATCTCCAAGAATCTAGCAATATTAGAGACTTGGCATGGCTCATCATCACAAAAAATCAGAGTGTCATCAACATATTGTAAATGCGAAATAATTAGATTAGATTTTGAGACTTTGAAACATGCAAACAAGGGATCGCCCTGGCGTAATCCTCTGGATGCACTAAAAAAACCAATAGGGTTACCTTTAAAAAGGACATAAAAGTGTGCAGAAGAGAGACAACCAAACATCCATCTTCACCATCTTTCACTAAACCCCATTGCTTTCAAGATTTCAAGAAGAATACCCCGTTCAACCCGATCATAAGCCTTCTCCATATCCAACTTAAGTAGGATACTTGGCCTTTTACTTAAAACTCGAGAATGAATACATTCTTGAGCAATAAGTACACCATCAGTAATTTGACGGTCTTGGATAAAAGCTGACTGAGTGCTAAAGATAAGAAATGGAAGAACAATTTTCAACCTATCAGCAAGAATTTTAGCAATAATCTTATAATGACTAGCCAGCAAGCTAATAGGTCTAATATCAGAAAGACCAGAAATTATCGCTTTCTTAAGGATCAAAGCCAAAAATATAGAATTTACCCATCTGAAGATATGACCCCTCCTCAGGAAGCTCTTCAAAAACTCCAAGAGTTCATCTTTCACAACATCCTAAAATTTCAGAAAGAAAGCTAAAGGGAAACCATCCAGACCAAGGGCTTTATCCCCTGGCATGGCAAACACAGCCTTATGAACTTCCTCACAAGACACCTCTCTTTCCAACAAGGATTTCATCTCCACTGACAAAACATTAAAGGGGAGTCTATACAAAAAGGGGGTGAGCTTTACCTCACAAGGGAAAGCTTTTTTAAAATGATTAATAACTGTTGCTTCCATCTCGTGCTCATTGTCAGGATCAATCCCGGAGATCGACAAACCAGAAAGATCATTTTGACGCCTTCTCGCACTAGAAGTGGCATGAAAGAACTTTGTATTAAAATCGCCTTCTTTTACCTATTGAATTCTAGAACGCTGCTTCCAATAAACCTCCTCTGACCTACGTAAATCCTCCAATTCCTTCAGTTTAACACTTTAATCCAAATCTTGTTGCTCCGAGAGTACCCTTGACATTTGGATGTTGTGATCCAAGAATTCAATATCAGATAACACCCCATCAATCTTAGCCCTGATATCAAACTTATTCACCTTCTTCCAATCAATTAATTTCTGCTTAATGCTCAACAGCTTTTTATGTAACTGGAAATCTACGGTGCGCAAACCCCTAACATTCCATGAAATCACATTCATTAAAAGGGAAAGGAGGAGGAAGGTTTGAAGAAGAACCTGGTCCTTCCTGACCACTGTCAGGAAAGAGATATTCCAATCGCAGCACAATAAATCCTTCATCATCACTGGAAGACGACTTTGCCTCTACCAGAGGAGGGTCACGAAACCTGATTGTAGCAGCCGCAGGAGCTCCTTTGCTGATACCTTAAGCTTAGTCGAGCAGAAGAGCGAGTGCCCAACTCCACCTTCTTCTTCTTTTTCTCACTAGAGCGAGTGCCCAATTCTATCTTCTTACGTTTCTTTACACAAGTTTGGAACTTTGCTGGGAACAGAGGGTCAGAAGCAGCCACAATACCCTGGGCCTTATCGTTTGCCACCGCAGCTCTCGCCTTATGCCTAGCCTGAATTTCCATCATCACCACACTTAGGCGCACATCATCCATACCAATGTCCTCAATCATCTTCCCTACCAAGACCGTATCATCAAGCACCATAGCTGGCTAAAGGGACAGCCTCCAAAGACTCAGAGAGGGCCAGTTCATCCCCATCCGAATTATCCACAACAACAAGCTCCTCAATCACTGCAATCTCCTCATTCACAATAGCAATCTCCTCATTTGCAGCAAACTCTCCATTCACAATAGCAATTCCTCATTTGCAGCAAACTCTCCGTTCACAACAGCATTCTTCTCCGTCTGAGGCATACGGACCACTGGGACATCATCATCATCTATTACCACCAAACCTAGAGGTTTGATAAAGAGAGGATCAAATCGAGATCTAAATCTCTTCCTCAACTCACTGATTGCACCATGGCGAAATGAAGGAAGTGCATATTAATTTTTGACAGAAGAGCCATGATCACTTCCACCAAACGCTGTTGCAGGATCCATACTGAGAACTTCTTATGTGCAAGAAAATAGAGAAAAGAAGCTATAATAGTCACTACCAGCAATTTCCTTTTAAGGTCGCCCACTTTCCTAGGGAAGAGTTTGGGCAAAACCTCATTATGAGTCGCTCAACCATCCTTATCAGAAAATCCTACATGGAAACTTTCCCCTTCGAAACAGTCGCCCTCCGTCAAGCCTTTCGAAACAACGTGATTGTTGGGAAATATCAATGGTGCAACCTTTGGACCATAAAACACGACATAAACCCCACGGTAATCTTTAAGGCTATTTGGAAGAACTTCGCCGGGAATAATGGATGCATTCGCAACGTCAAATGAAACACACTGACGAGAAAACAGACGTTTTGAATAACCTTCCGACGAATATGGAAACCTGCCAACCGGTATCCACCGTTTCCTACCTTTGGGCCTTACACCTTTTTTAAATTTCAAATTCCTACTCTGACACTGATATCGTCCCGACTTGTTCCTACTGGAAAAGAAATTTCCAGTCAGATTAACTCTATAGTTCACATCCATGATGGGATACCCAACAGACTTTAGCCTCTCTATCTTCAGATAATTGAATCTCGAAGAACTCCTGATTTATGCACAACAAAACGATCTCTGGAAGAGACACCCCAACACAAACGTCTATCTTAACTCGAACCAACCGACAACAAGGATTCAAGAGGAAATCCCAATCCAAATCAACGAAAACCCCAATCTGTCCAGTCACTTTTTTTATAATAGTGAGATTCCAACTTGACAGGGGTAGGCCCCATAGATAGACCCACTTAGAAACCTTATGTCGAAAAGAAACATGGTTAGAAGCCTTCCAATGGTCCAGGGAAAAAAGACTACCTCAGATTCTGCAAAACCTATTGGAAAGAGCTCAAGTAATCTCCTTCTCAGATCGAAGCTTAAGCACCACTTTATTAGGACCAATGATCTTCACATCCGGCCTATAGGACAAATTCCACCCACGTTGGGCCCAATCAGAAAGCCGAAAGAAATTCGCAATCGGAGGAGAGAAAGAACCAGTAACAAAGAACGCAGTTTTAATCTCCATATGTTCCCAAACCCTTCGATCAACGGCAATAAAATTGCAATTGCCAGGAGGGCCATCACAAATACCTACTGCAGCACCTACCTTCTTCCCCTCTGAAGCCCTTCTCTCCACCTTTTTTCATATCAAATCAATTATAAAATTCTAGTCCCGTCATGGATCTTGTTAACCATTGAAGCCTAGCCTTGTTCTCCTGAGCTCTTTCTCCCATTTACAAATGCTATTACCAGCCCTATCACGCACTCGGTGTCTCTCCAATCGAGTATTAGGGCTACTTTTGCAGGCAAAAGTATTAGGGCTACTTTTGCAGCAACAATTTGAGAGAGATGGTCATGAATACTGAGCGTGCTGGGGCAAATTCAATGGCTCATTACGGGCATCTCTCCCAAGTGTTCTTCGAGTATTCCGACCTAGAGTTTGACCTCATCACAATCGGAAAACCATTTTCTAGCTTTCGAAATCTCCAAACCCTTTTAGCACTTGGATACCCTAATCTTGCCCTAGACTTGTGATTGTATTTTGGTCATTGTAATCTAGATAGAGGAACATAATCACCACTATGTCTCGGTTCGAGCCGACCCAATTGGGTTCGAGCCAATTCACCAAGCTCTACATGTCCATTAATGGCACGGGCACCAACAAAGTCCTCCAAATAACTGCATTAGGCTTAATAGGCATCTCTCTCATGAATTCATGGGCTTCTCTCACTAAACCAGCCTTTCTCAAAAGATCTACCATGCAGCCAAATTATTTATGGTGGCGAAAAATTGTTCCAAATAAAAGCACGCTTTATTTTAAATGATGGCGATAAATTGTTCCAAATTATTTATGGTGTCTGTATTAGATAGGGATGGGTAGGTACTATAACTATATCTTTCTCTCATATACAAGGACATCTATATAATAAAATGGTCTATAATTCTCTTTAAGATTAATTATATTTATTTAATTTTAATATTTAATCCTTATTATGATTAGTTAAATTTATTTATTTTTATAATATACAAGCATAAAATACATATAAATAATTTTTAATTACATAAAATTACAAAAATAAAATTCCATATAAAATTTGCCAAAAATTAACATAATTGTATGAAATTATTGTACTAGGTCATATGATATTAAGAAAAGTAAAAAATATTACTAGTATTGGTTTTTTGAACATTTTAAAAAATATTAGTTCATGAGATATTTTAAGAGAGAAAAGTAACACCAATTCATACCACTTTAGAATTTATTTCAAGTTGCTTTATCAGTTATCTCACATTGCAAATATGAAAATTTTTATTTTTTTTCCTTAATTCTATTAAATCATGATTGCAAATTTATGTTACTAAATTCTAGCTTTCTATCAACACTAATTATTATACATTAGATTTATTTATTTGTGAGGGTCGTACCCTTGTTTTTAATCATGTTTATTAGAATTAACAATTATACTAATTACAATGTTAATCAAATCTTATATAGTAATTTCTTTACATTATAAATTACGCAATGTATTATTTTTTGTTATAGTTATAAATTAGACTTTTAAATTAGATGATACTATAAGATAAATTTCAAATTTATTCTTATTTGTAAAGTAAAATGATGATAAAATAATAAAATACAAACTAATAATTATAATTTCAATGTATAACATTGTGTTTAGATAGGTTTTAATAAATATATGATGAGAATCTTCATACAGGGAAAGAACATCTCAATATTCACATGATGTGAAAAAATGAAAGTTATTAATTGAGTACCCCCATTTCTTATTGGATTACTAAAAAACAACATTTATAATGAATTTTAATAAAAAACTTTTAAAGCTTAATCCGACCGATTCGGCCGATTCTCGATCCAGATCGCCGATTCACCGATTTGGATGGATTTTGGGGTGCCCGATCCAATGCACCGATCCGTTTTTTAAACCACTGGTTCAAACAATGGTGCATGGTTCATACATCTACAACACTAGTCCAGGCTTTTAGCCTATGCCTTGATAGGCGTGATGGGATTATCAAACTATAAATAAATTTTCAAAACTATAATTTGGAGTTGCTATGGGTCACTTATAGAATAATATGTGCTAAAGTTGAAAAATAAAAATATGCTGTTTCATGTTCCTTTATAATAATGAAAAATTAGAAAATTAAGGATGTCAAATGGGTTTTGTGTAGCACCTGCTTGTGCTAATATAGATAGAAAGATATGAATATATGGAATATATTTTGTCTGCCTGAGTGTTGATGCAATAATATATGCCCAATGATTTAGATTGAATCAAACTGATTGGATGACTACAGCTGCATTATGTATTTGAATTGTAGTTTTAGCATACGTCAACACTTGAAAAATATATGCAATTAATAAAAATATTAAAAAATAATTCACAAAAATAAATTGACCAAAATAGTTTAAAATTTTGAAAGGTATTTTAATCAATTTATTTTTTACAAATTTTTAAATATTTTTATTAGGTGTGCCCTAAGGAGAGTAGTTGACGACTCCAAATTTCAACTTATTTAGGTTTATATAAATATTATTAAAACCAGTATAAAATACAATCGCGTGATCAACGGAGATATATTATGGGCCATTGGGCATAAGCTATTGTTATGATCCAAGTCATTGGATCATAGCAATGACAAGTCACAGGTTTCACGTATTGATGTCATTGGCACGTGTTTTATGAGTTTCTAGGTTTTGAGGAATCTAGGTACGGTTGTTGCAGCACTGGAGAGCTAGAGACAGTGGTGTTATGCAACAGCGTAACGAGCTGCACGAGTAGAGATGCATCCAAGTACGTGTTTTGGGACTCCTTTCACCCCATAGAGAGGGCGAGCAGCATTCTTGCATCTCAGCTCCTCCATAAATATTTTCCTTAATTTTCTTAGTGGTGTAATCCGAATTAGAAGTCTATGTATGTGATATTGTTGTTGGGTGGGCGGTGATTCACTATTCTGGGATTTGTCTACTCTCATTTGCCTATTTAAATATGACACATTTGTGTATTATTTAATGAAGGATGGATGTGGCTTTTAGGTACCACTGAGTATTTTTAACTAAGATTTCGAGAAGAAAGGTGAAAAATGTAAAGATACAAACACGTGTCATATCCTTAGTGTGTCAACAAGCCCAAAAAATCATAGACACATTGGACAGTATTACATTCAGTATGTTTATAGGGATAGTGATTTTTATCTTGTATGTTTCATAATGTATCATTTATTATGGGGTATAATGTGGCCTTACAATTTAAAAGTTTTACATACGAGCAATGACCTAATGCAACGGTTCTATCATAGTATAACACAACGACACTTCTAGAAAACCATGTTTGTAGTATTTGTGTGATCTCAAATTTTGCACACATACTTTCTTCATCTCAATAATCAATCCAAAAAAAAAAAGAGTTTAATTTGAACCCTAGATATGGTCAAAATGAGTCCCCTCCAAAAATGAATCTAGACCATTCATTTTGTGAATTTCATGATCTTAGCCTTTATAAACTCAAAATCATTTTTTTCTTTTTTAACATGGTTCATCTAATGATAATAAAGCCATCCAAAAAAATTGGAAATGAAAAAATCCTTCTAAGACCTAGATCTAAGCATCTCACCAGAATGAACAGCCTATGTTAATTGGGCTATAAAAATAGTTTCTAAGTTGTGTTTTCAAATTTTCAGTTTTTGTGATTGTTCATTAGAATGAAAAGAGTGTATATTTCAAAATTTGGATCAAACAAATGGCCATAAGATGGTTTTTTAAGGTTGTTTCATCATACTACTATACAACGGTTGCATGAAATCATTGCTCCATACAAGTCTCTTATGCATCCATTCACATACACATGAGAAACAAAATTATGGCAAAACAAAAATTGTTATGCCACATAGAATGACGTAAAACAAGGCAAAACTATGGCCCAAACAACACCTTGAAATTGCCCCTACTCAATTTTCATTCAAACAAAAGATTGAGATTGGTAAATACAACACTATGTTGGCCCAAATGCAGCAGGACTTTTTGCTTTTCAAAAGTATATACAAAGCTATAATAGTATGCAAATTGGGTTTTGAACTGAACCAGAAAAATCAACAAACATACGGCATGTAACCCTTTCTTGCCCTATTAAAAAGGGTCACAAATAGCTTATTGTACATTGAGTCCAAAAGAGGCACAAACGATCATCAACTTTGTCATGGACAAAAGAGTTAGAACCCAAAATCAATTGCAACTATTATAAACCTCATCAAAACCACCCCAACCTATTTTGATAAATTTTGAAGTGAAAATATCTCCGTACAACCTCTTTTTATGTTTCATTTCTCAACATATCAAACGTTTTAAATCATATCTGGTGGCAGAGGGATTATGTGTACCGGTGGACCAACTTTATCTCTTTTGACCATATGTTTTTAGCCCACACAAAAGTTAAAATGATTACTTTTTTTTCTATTCGTTTCTAAACTCCTCTTTCTATTTCTTTCTAAACCCCCTAAGCTCTCGCTTCCCAAGTTTCTCCCCACAGAAAGAGAGAGAGGTTTGGAAAGAATCATGAGGAGAGAGAGAAAGAGAGAGAGAGGTTTGGAAGAAACACTAGAATAGAAGAGAAAAAGGGATTTATAAAGGGAGAGAAAAATGATGTCTTTTCATTTGGGCTAAAAATATAAGGCCAAACGGGGTAAAGTTGACCTGGAGTGTTAGAAAATATAACACATGAGAACTTTATGCCACATATATGTTTTTAAGCCTTGCATCTGTTGAGAAATGAAACCTAAAAAGGTGAATGAAGATATTCTCCCAACTTTTAAATGGATCATATTCTAATTTGATTGTATATTGTTTTTGCTAATTTATAAAGAAAAAAAATTTATAAACAAATCCTATTCTATATTTTACATTTAAAAAGAGTTCCATATATTTCTTATTTTACAATCAAATCTTTTTTTTTAAGATTATAAAATGAATTTTGATTATATTGCTGAAAGACTGCTTTATTTTATTTGTATTTCATAATTTACAGTCAGGTCCCATTTTTTAGTCCTGAAAAAGCGTTGCATTCACTTTTTTTGTTCATGAAGTGTGAAAATAATGTCACAAACGAATGATGCATAATATCTATACCATAGGGGCTATGTTTCACGCCGTATGATACACCTCTGTGGAATCCACATATTATGAACCAATGATGAAAGTCTAATGTAAACTGGTGGGAGATACCATGGTTTTACATTTTGGCAAATTTGGGCTTTGCCCTACTACAATGATCAATATCTCTTTCTTAAAAAAGAAAAGTCATAAATAATGTATTTTTTAAGAAAGTATTTCTTTTATGTGATACTTTTTCCGAATAAATTCAATATTTACGGTACTTGCTATTTGCATTACCTGGGGTGCTCAAACATGAGCCACCATCCCTTCTTATTAAGCCAAAAGATTTTACACTCCTGCTGGTGGGAGTATACTATCTATTTACTCCCTTGGGTAAAACCTAACATAAGAGTAATTTTAGGACTCTAATTTTTGCAATATAGCCTTTTAAATAATGCAGGTGAAATGGCATCAGTTGTTGAGGCAAAGGAATGCAACAAGGATATTCTTGCTGTTCCAATCTTTTGCATCGGTTCCCTTTGCAGATATACTTGCAGGTCTTACCGTGATCAGGGACATGGAAAATGCCATGGCCCTTTCAAGTGTAGATGCCCTTGGCCATGCAATACTTGAGTAAATCATTTTATTTGTACTCGGAGGGCTCACTGCACCATTTCGTAATAACGTACTCGGAGGACTCACTGCACCATTTCGTAATAAAGTTGTGGATTTGAAGTTTTTATTTTCTGGAAAAGTTTTATTTTTATCTAAAGAAATTCTGAAAAAATTACTTAAATTTTAATGGTGAAATGGCTAGATTGGCCTGTTTGGATATACGAATTTTTAGTAATAATGTTTTTCTCTCCACCCACTTGAGGGTCATAGATATCTTAATTTGGTTGGCTAATATTTGCAGGTAAGCAAATAGCTTCCCTACAAAAACGAAGGGGGTTGGGAATTTTAAAAATTACAAGAGGCTAGCTTTTTAGTTATGTCAATGAGATCTTTGTTTTATCCATTTGCATATCTTCTATAATGGGAGTTTCTCAATATATTTATATCATTAGTTTGCGATATATATCTTTTATTCTTTGCATTTAAATTTTATCATTCCACAATCTTTAGCATTATAGACTTCAGTTATATTTTTTTTTCGGATTTAGAGAAACAAATTATAGGAGAAATAAAACTTTGAGATTATGAGAAACTAAGGGCATTTTTTAATGTTTAAAATAACTTGGGAAAATATCAGCTTAAGGGTCAAGTCGGCATACAAAATCATTAAAGGTATCAAATCATCCTAGTTATTATTAGGAATGTTGCTTCTTAACTTTCATTCAGTAGGAAACATCGAATTGGATAGGTCAACTAGACATGGGTCCGGAAGCGGTTAGATCAGAACCACCCTAATTGAGTTGTTAATCGGACTGGTTCATTGCAATATATTTTTTATTTTTATTTTTTATTTTTTTTAAATGAGTCAAAAACCCCGAAAGAAAATTTCAAATAATGAAAAAATATAGATTAAGTGTATACTATCTTATTACCTACATTTATCTTAAACAAAAAAACTTAAGATATTGAAATTGCATTACATTCTCTATGTCACAATATATAATCTAAACGTCTATGGATAGTAATGATGAGCCTCATCTAAGAAAGTTATACTTAGAGATGAATAATCAACAGGTTGTGGTTAGGGGAAAATTGAAATAAATAAAGAAAAATAAATTGAAATCTCTTCATTTAGATTCAGAACAATATGATCATATGAATTACAATGTAGACAACACAATTTTGTTACAATGTTTGCAAGAATATAACGGTACAAGATTGCACATTAATGCACCAAAATAAATAAACAAATATCCATTCTAATATTTAAAATAAAAATTTTAACAACAGTATTGCAAAAAAAAAAAACCAATTAACAAAAAAAATAAAATGGAAAAGTTTATATAGAGTCGAGACTGTAAACAATCAAATTAGAGGCTACCTCAAACTGGTGCACAATCTCTCCCACTGATTGAGGTAACAATACTAAGAACTCCAAAAAGCCACCCTCATATACGAGTGGTGAGAACTTTATTCAAAGATGCCAGCTAAATAAAGACACGAACCTTAAAAGGGATTGGCCACTTTCATACCTGTGCCACCTGAGGATATGACCATCTCCAACGATCGTGGAAGAAGAGATTGTAACAAGACTTAATTAAAAACCTTCCACCACCCTCAATCTCCCAAACTACTTCATCCTCAGCATTTGATGATATATAAACAGTATAAGGTAACTCCATCAAAGAACACCATTGGGAAAAAACCACACAGTTTAAACGAGAATACCACAATGGTATATTCCAAGAAATTTGAAATCCCCTCTTATCAACTGCCTCACAAACCAACAAATTTGGAATAACAACAATAGCAAATAAATCAGGGAATAATGCCTTCAATAGAAATTCCCCAATCCATTTGTGATGCCAAAAAGCCTCTCGCCCACCACCCCCAATATTCCATCTAAAATAACCCGAAATCATCGGTTTGCAAGAGAAGATATCCCTCCATACAGACGATATACTATTGCCTCCCCCACCCTAACGTCAAAGATCGAATCGATCCATCCCATATTTGGCGGAGAGAACTTTGCACCAAAGTTGATCTTTAAGAGGAAAACTGCACCACCACCACTTACACAGTAAAGCTTGATTAACCAATCTGATGTTCCTAATTCCCAAACCACCCTCACGTTTCTGAGTACATACTCAATGCAACCTTAAAAGATGGAATTTCCTTTGTTCAACACAAGGACCCCACAAAAAATTTCGCATCATACGCTCAATTTTCTGTGCAATAAAGGCAGACATATTGATTAAACACATCTGATACACTGGAAGATTGGATAAACATGATTGCAATAACGTCACCCGACCACCCAAAGAGAAGTACTTATGCTTCCAGAGCTCTAATTTCATTTGAATTCTTCAGGCACTATGTCCCAAACTACAATGGCAAGTCTAGTGTCAGAGATAGGGAGACCAAGATAGGAGATAGGGAAAGTATCAGAGATAGGGAGACCAAGATAGGAGATAGGGAAAGAGCCAATCTTACATCCCAAGACCTCTGCCACACTCTTATCAAATTTTCATCACAATTGATACCAATCACAGAAGATTTATGGAAATTCACTTTAAGGCCAAGTGTAACTTCGCAAATCTCCAAGAATCTAGTAATAATAGAGACTTGGCATAGTTCATCATCTCAAAAAATCAGAGTGTCAACAACATATTGCAAATGTGAAATAATCATATCAGAATTTGAGATTTTAAAACCTGCAAAATGACCCAATCCCTCCACTCTGTTCAACATCAGGCTAAAGCACTCTACATAAATTGTGTATAAGAAAGAGGACAAGGGATCGCCCTGGCGTAATCCTCTAGATGCACTGAAAAAACCAGTAGGGTTACCTTTAAAAAGGACATAATAGTGTGCAGAAGAGGGACAACCAAACATCCATCTTCACCATCTTTCACTAAAACCCATTGCTTTCAAGATTTCAAGAAGAATACCCTGTTCAACCCGATCATAAACCTTCTCCATATCCAAACTTAAGTAGAATACTTGGCCTTTCACTTAAAACTCGAGAATGAATACATTCTTGGGCAATAAGTACACCATCAGTAATTTGACGGTCTTGGATGAAAGCTGATAGAGTGCTAGAGAGAAGAAATGGAATAACAATTTTCAACCTATCAGCAAGAATTTTAGCAATAATCTTATAAAGACTAGTCAGCAAGCTAATAGGTCTAATATCAAAAAGACCAAAAATTATCGCTTTCTTAATGATCAAGGCCAAAAAAGTAGAATTTACCCCTCTGAGGATATGACCTCTCCTCATAAAGCTCTTCACAAACTCCAAGAGTTCATCTTTCACTACATCCTAAAATTTCAGAAAGAAAGCTAAAGGGAAACCATCCGGACTAGGGGCTTTATCCCCTGGCATGGAAAACACTGCCTTATAAACTTCCTCACAAGACACCTCTCTTTCCAACAAGGATTTCATCTCCACTGATAAAACTTTAAAGGGGACTCTATTCAAAGAGGGGGTGAGCTTTAAAGCTTTTTTAAAATGATTAATAACTGTTGCTTCCATCTCGTGCTCATTGTCAGGATCAATCCTGAAGATCGACAAACTAGAGAGATCATTTTGGAGCCTTCTCGCACTGGAAGTGGCATGAAAGAACTTTTTATTGAAAGCCCCTTCTTTTACCTTTTTAATTATAGAACGCTGCTTCCAATAAACCTCTTTTGACCTACGTAAATCCTCCAATTCCTTCAGTTTAACACGTCGATCCAAATCTTGTTGGTCCGAGAGTACCCTTGACATTTGGGTGTTATGATTCAATAATTCAATATCAGATAACACCTCATCGATCTTAGACCTTATATCAAACTTATTCACCTTCGTCCAATCAATTGATTTCTACTTAATGCTCAACAGCTCTTTATGTAACTAGAAATCTACGGTGCGCACCACCACCATGTTGACCCAAGTCCTTTTGATCAGCTCAAACACCTCCCTTTCTTCCAACCAAGCTAAATCAAACCTAAAAGGTTTCCGTCCTCCTCTAATCACCCCAGTTTTCAAAAGGATTGGGCTGTGATCTAAGGATAGTCTAGGTAGAGCCTTAATTTTAGATAAGGGAAACACCTCTAACCACTCCGTCGATAGCAGAAATCTATCTAATTTAGACATAGCCAGAGAAGAAACATGATTATTGGACTAAGTAAACTTAGTGTCAATAATAAAGGGTCCAAAAACGAATTACATTCAATAAAATCATTGAACAATCTCATAGAGGAAGTAATAAGAGAACCATCAAGACACTCATCAGGCCACCAAATAAGATTAAAGTCACCACCAACCACTACAGGATAAGGAAAAGATTGGATGACAACATTCAAATCCGAAATAAAAGTTTCTTTTAAAGAAAGAACAGAAGACCCATAAACGTTGACAAAACCCCACTTAAAGCCCGAATTAGGCTCAGAAAAACCAACTAGCAAAAAGTTATCCCTTCTAACACACTCAAAAGTCCGAAGTACCGTAGGATCCCAAAGGACCCACAGCCCACCAGGCAGCCCACACGCATCCACATCAAAAAAATCAACAGACTTATTACCCCAAACCTCCCGGACCCCTGAAACAGTAGGTGGCTAGGGAGTTTGTTTCTTGCAAAAATAGGAGCACATGTCTAAATTTCAAAACCAAAAATAACATATGCCGTCTTCTGTTGGGGTTACCCAAACCCTTAACATTCCATGAAATCACATTCATTAAAGGGGAAAAGGAGGTGGAGTGTTTGAAGAAGAACCTGGTCCTTCTTGACCACTGTAAAAAAAGCAATCTTCTAATCGTAGCACAATAGAACCTTCATCATCACTGGAACACTACTCTGCCTCTACCAGAGCAGGGTCACGAAACCTTATTACAGCAACCGCAGGAGCTCCTTTACTGATACTTCATGCTTGAAGTCGAGCAGAAGAGCGGGTGCCCAACTCCCCCTTTTTCTTCTTTTTCTCACTAGAGCGAGTGCCCAATTCTATGTTCTTACTTTTCTTTACACAAGTTTGGGGCTTTGTTGGGGACAGGGGGTCAGAAGCAGCCACAGTACCCTGGGCCTTATCGTTTGCCACCGCAGCTCTCACCTCACGCCTAGCCTGAATTTCCATCATCTAAGTGTACGTCTCCCATACCCATGTCCTCAATCATCTTCCCTACCAAGACCGTATCATCAAGCACCATAGCTGGCATAGGAAGCATCACAAAAGTAGGTCTAGTGAGTAACAATGCAACTGTACCTCTTGAGGGAATGCGACTAAAGGGATAGCCTCCAAAGACTCAGAGAGGATCAGTTCATCTGAATTATCCACAACAACAAACTCGTCAATCACTGCAATCTCCTCATTCACAACAACAATCCCCTCATTTGCAGAAAACTCTTCATTCACAACAGCAATCTCCGCAATTGCAATAAACTCCCCATTCAGAACAACATTCTTCTCGGCCTGAGGCACACGGACCACCGGGACATCATCATCATGTATCACCACCAAAGCTAGAGGTTTGATCAAGAGAGGATCAAATCAAGATCTAGATCTCTTCCTCAACTCACTGATTGCACCATGGCGAAATGAAGGAAGTGCATATTAATTTTTGACAAAAGAGCCAAGATCACTACCACCAAACGCTGTTGCAGGATCCATGCCAAGAACTCCTTCAGTGCAAGAAAATAAAGAAAAGAAGCTATAGTAGTCACTGCCAGCAACTTTCTTTTAAGGTCGTCCACTTTCCTAGGGAAGAGTTTGGGCAAAACCTCATAATGAGTCGCCGAGCCATCCCTATCAGAAAATCCTACATGGAAACTTTCCCCTTTGAAACAGTCGGCCTCCACCAAGCCTTTCGAAACAACGTGATTGATGGGAAATGTCAATGGTGCAACCTTCGGAACATAAAACGCTGCATCAACCCCACGGTAATCTTTAAGGCTATTTGGAATAACTTCGCCGGGAACAATGGACACGTTCGCAACATCAAATGAAACACACTGACGAGAAAACAGACGTTTCGAATAACCTTCCGACGAATATGGAAACCTGCCAACCGGTATCCACCGTTTCCTACCTTTGGGCCTTACACCTTTTTTAAATTTCAAATTTCTTGGCACTGATACCGCCCCGACTTGTTCCTACCGCAAAAGAAATTTCTAGTCAGATTAACTCTATCGTTCACATCCATGATGGGATACCCAACAAACTTTGGTCAATGAGCCTCTCTATTTTCAGATAATTGAATCTTGAAGAACTCCTCATTTATGCACAACAAAACGATCTCTAGAAGAGACACCCCAACACAAAGGTCGATCTTAACTCGAACCAACCGACAACAAGGATTCAGGAGGAAATCCCAATCCAAATCAATGAAAACCCCAATCTGTCCAGTCACTTTTTTTATAATAGCGAGATTCCAACTTGACAGGGGTAGGCCCCATAGATAGACCCACTTAGAAACCTTATGTCGAAAAGAAACATGGTTAGAAGCCTTCCAATGGTCCAGGGAAAGAAGACTACCTCGGATTCTGCAAAACCTATTGGAAAGAGCTCAAGCAATCTCCTTCTCAGATCGAAGCTTAAGCACCACTTTATTTGGACCAATGATCTTCACATCCGGCCTATAGGACAAATTCCACCCACGTTGGGCCCAATTAGAAAGCCGAAAGAAATCCGCAATCGGAGGAGAGAAAGAACCAGTGACAAAGAACGCAGTTTTAATCTCCAATTGTTCCCAAACCCTCCGATCAACGGCAATAAAATTGCAATTGCCATGAGGGCCATCACAAATACCTACTGCAGCACCTACCTTCTTCCCCTCCGAAGCCCTTCTCTCCATCTTTTTTCACTTCAAATCAATTATAAAATTCCATTCCTGTCATGCATCTTGTTAACCATTGAAGCCTACCCCTGTTCTCTTGAGCTCTTTCTCCCCATTTACAAACGCTATTACCAGTCCTATCACGCACTCTGTGTCTCTCCAATCGAGTATTAGGGCTACTTTTGCAGGCAAAAGTATTAGGGCTACTTTTGCAGCAACAATTCGAGAGAGATGGTCATGAATACTGAGCGTGCTGGGGCAAATTCAATGGCCCATTACGGGCATCTCTCCCAGTGTTCTTCGAGTATTCCGACCTAGAGTTTGACCTCATCACAATCGGAAAACCATTTTCTAGCTTTTGAAATCTCCAAACCCTTTTAGCACTTGGATACCCTAATCTTGCCCTAGACTTTGATTGTATTTTGGTCATTGTAATCCAGATAGAGGAACATAATCACCGGTATGTCTCGGATCGAGCCGACCCAATTGGGTTGGAGCCAATTCACCAAGCTCTACATGTCCATTAATGGCACGGGCACCAACAAAGTCCTCCAAATAACTGCATTAGGCTCAATAGGCATCTCTCTCATGAATTCATGGGCTTCTCTCACTAAACCAGGCCTCCTCAAAAGATCAACCATGCAGCCAAATTATTTATGGTGGGGAAAAATTGTTCCAAGTAAAAGCACCCTTTATTTTAAATGATGGCGATAAATTGTTCCAAATTATTTGTGGTGTTTGTATTAGATAGGGATGGGTAGGTACTATAACTATATCTTTCTCTCATATACCAAGACATCTATAAAATAAAATGGTCTAATTCTTTTTAAGATTAATTAATTTTTAAGATTTAATCCTTATTATGATTAATTAAATTTATTTATTTTTATAATATACAAGCATAAAGTACATATAAATAATTTTTAATTACATAAAATTACAAAAATAAAATTCCATATAACATTTGCAAAAAATTAACATAGTTATATGAAATTATTTTACTAGGTCATAGGATATTAAAAAAAGTAAAAAATAATACTAATTTTTGTTTTTTGAACATTTTAAAAATTATTAGTTAATGAGATATTTAAGAGAGAAAAATAACACCAGTTCATACCACTTTAGAATTTATTTCAAGTTGCTTTATCAATTATCTCACATTGCAAATATGAAAATTTTTATTTTTTTCCCTAATTCTATTAAAATATGTTTTCAAATTTATGTTACTAAATTCTATATTTCTATCAACACTTATTATTATACATTAGATTTATTTATTTGTGAGGGTCATACCCCTGTTTTTAATCATGTTCATTAGAATTAATAATTATACTAATCACAACGATAATCAAATCTTATATATTAGTTTCTTTACATTATAAATTATGTATTATTTTTTGTTATAGTTATAAATTAGACTTTTAAATTAGTTGATATTATAAGATAAATTTCAAATTTATTCTTATTTGTAAAGTAACATGATGATAAAAGAATAAAATACAAACCAATAATTCTAATTTCAATGTATAACATTGTGTTTAGTTAGGTTTTAATAAATATATGATGAGAATCTCCATACAGGAAAAGAATATCTCAATATTCGCATGTTGATACGAAAAAATAAAAGTTATTAATGGAGTACCCCCATTTCTTATTGGATTACTAAAAAAAAACATTTATAATGAATTTTAATAAAAAAATTTTAAGGCTTAATCCGACCAATTCGGCCGATTCTTGATCCAGATCGCCGATTCACCGATTTGGATGGATTTTTGGGGTGCCCGATCCGATGCGCCGACCCGTTTTTTAAATCACTGGTTCAAACAATGGTGCATGGTTCATACATCTACAACACTAGTCCAGGCTTTTAGCCTATGCCTTGATAGGCGTGATGGGATTATCAAACTATAAAGAAATTTTCAAAACTATAATTTGGATTTGGATTTGCTATGGGTCACTTATAGAATAATATGTGCTAAAGTTGAAAAATGAAAATATGTTGTTTCATGTTCCTTTATAATAGTGGAAAATTAGAAAATTAAGGATGTCAAATGGGTTTTGTGTAGCACCAGCTTGTGCTAATATAGATAGATAGTTATGAATATATGGAATATATTTTGTCAGCCTGAGTGTTGATGCAATAATATATGCCCAATGATTTAGATTGAATCAAACTGATTGGATGACTACAGCTGCATTATGTATTTGAATTTTAGTTCTAGCATACGTCAACACTTGAAAAATATATGCACTTAATAAAAATATTAAAAAATAATTCACAAAAATAAATTGACTAAAATAGCTTAAAATTTTGAAAGGTATTTTAATCAATTTATTTTTTACAAATTTTTAAATATTTTTATTAGGTGTGCCCTAAGGAGAGGAGTTGACGACTCCAAATTTCAACTTAGTTAGATTTATATAAATATTATTAAAAGCCAAGTATAAAATACAATCGCTAGATCAACAGAGATATAGTATGGGCCATTGGGCATAAGCTATTAATATGATCCAAGTCATTGGATCATAGCAATGACAAGTCACATGTTTCATGTATTGATGTCATTGGCACGTGTTTTATGGGTTTTCTAGGTTTTGAGGAATCTAGGTACGGTTGTTGCGGCACTGGAGAGCTAGAGACAGTGGAGTTATGCAACAACGTAACGAGCAGGACTTGTAGAGATGCATCCAAGTACGTGTTTTGGGACTCGTTTCACCCCACAGAGAGGATGAGCAGCATTCTTGCATCTCAGCTCCTCCATAAATATTTTCTTTAATTTTCTTAGTGGTGTAAATTGAATTAGAAGTCTCTGTATCTGATATTGTTGTTGGGTGTGCGGTGATTCGCTTTTCTGAGATTTGTCAACTCTCATTTGCTTTTTTAAACATGACCCATTTGTGTATTATTTAATGAAGGATGGATGTGGCTTTTAGGTACCACTGAGTATTTTTTGCTAAGACTTCGAGAAGAAAGGTGAAAAATGTAAAGATACAAACACGTGTCATATCTTTAGTGTGTCAACATGCCCAAAATATCATAGACACGTTGGACAGTATTACATTCTGTATGCTTATAGAGATTGTGATTTTTATCTTGTATCTTGTTTATCTAATGATAATAAAGCCATCCAAAAAAATTGGAAATGAAAAAATTCTTCTAAGACTTAGATCAAACGTCTCACCAGAATGAGCAGCCTCTGTTAATTGGGCTATAAAAATACTCTCTAGGTTGTGTTTTCAAATTTTCAGTTTCGTGACTGTTCATTAGAATGAAACGAGTGTATACTTCAAAATTTGGATCAAACAAATGGCCATAAGATGGTTTTTTAAGGTTGTTTCATCATATTCCTATGCAACGGTTGCATGAAATCATTGCCCCATACAAATCTCTTATGCATCCATTCACATACACATGTGAAACAAAATTACGGCAAAACAAAAATTGTTATGCCACATAGAATGACGTAAAACAAGGCAAAACTATGGCCCAAACAACACCTTGAAATTGCCCTTACTCAATTTTCATTCAAACAAAAGATTGAGATTGGTAAATACAACACTATGTTGGCCCAAATGCAGTATGTCTTTTTGCTTTTCAAAAGTAAATAGAGAGCTATAGTAGTATGCAAATTGGGTTTTGAACTCAACCAGAAATTCATCAAACATACGCCATGTAACCCTTTCTTGCCCTATTAAAAAGGGTCACAAATAGCTTATTGTACATTGAGTCCAAAAGATGCACAAAGATCACCAACTTTGTCATGGACAAAAGAATTAGAACCCAAAATTAATTGTAACTATTATAAACCTCATCCAAACAACCCCAACCTAGTTTCCAGCAAGTATATACTTGTCAAAACCCAACTTAAATCATTTCAGCAGATAAAAAAAGATGCCTTAATTTTCTCCTTGTCCATACATGCTTTTCCCACACTTCAAATTAATATTTCAAATACAAAATATGAACAAATGCAAGGAACAAACTCACCAAATTCATATAGATCTGTTCGTTATGTAGCATTCCTAGAGAGAGAAACTATCTGAGAATGAGTTTTCCATGAACATATTCTATAAGAGGGAATACAAGCTTGCCATAAAACAATAGTTAGGAGATAATCTAGATAGAGAAATGTTGTGACAGGCATGACAATGTTGTCATTTTATTTTGTGATACTGGAGGGCTCTCACAGAGATGAGAAACATGCCGTTGTACCCAGTACACAAGAAAGCTTAAGAGAGAGATGTTTTAGGGAGAGATAGGGAGAATGAGCTAGTCCAAGGTGCCTAAACCTCTCCAAAACCTTTCCTATTTGTAGCACTTAAATAAAATTGAGAGAGACACTTGTTGAGAAGGGATATCAATGCTTTATATTTACATCATAGAAATAGTCTCCATCGCAGAAAATAGCTTTTGAGCACCTTTTAATAAAATCACTATCTCATTCAAACCACAACGGTTTTCTCCATAAAATTATTAGTATTATTTGAAATTAGACTCAATTTGGGTGAATTACAATAAAATATTCCTCAAAAATAAAAATATTTACTTGGTGGAAACATTCATGAAGCATATTATACAGTTCATGGATTTTGATGGATCAAAACTGACACCCATCAATGATGAGTCCATAACTCTCAATCCCTAAATTATATATTTTGCAAGGAGATACTACTCTCAAGATCACAAAATGTCTTTAGGGTATGCCCAAGAAAAGTACCTCATCATCTGGGTTATAACAATGTGCCAAAATAGCCTAAAAACTCTAATATGTAGAGTACCTCTCCGTGTTGAAAACATACCAATAGTTCTTTCGGTTGTGTATCACTTGATCACAAAGTATTTTTTTTTCAAATTTCTGATTCCAAACTCACAAAAAAACAGAAAAAGCAAAATAAATGTGTCCAACAAGAGATCTAGCTATGATAACAACGAAAGAAGGCCTATGTGATCTACAATAGTATGTATAGTTTAAAATGTTTTATCCTCTCTTCTGTAATACTGGCTAGATCACTTACATATTTAAAAAATAATAATTTACAGAAATAAAATATAATACAACTTACGAACTTCTCTCGCATATCATTGTAATTTTATATAATCAAACAAAAATACAATGGACCAAGAATCAAGAAACATACTAAAGGCATAAATCTTCAATGTAGCAGTGTCACAATATGCCATATTGAGTTGCAAAACAACTTGGGTTCCAAGTTAACATTTAAAAGAAAAAGATAAAAAGAAAAGAAATCATTAGTTCTTGGACTTCCACCAAAATTTAGGTGGAAGCTCATGAATTGTGATGTTAAAGTAACAAAAAAAAAGAGCACCTGTATAGATGAGGGTATGCATAGGGAATATGTTAGCGCAGAGAAATTGATTGTAGGGTGACAAAATCCAATCTAATTTAAAAATATATTTTAGAATTTTTAGTAATGATTTTTAGCCAAGAGAATTTGGGTTTTGAAAACATTGATCGATATAAGGTTTTAGAGGCAAGCAAGTAGAGAGAGAGAAGCGCATTGACCTAAATTAGATTATCACCCTTAGCAAAAGGTGAAATGATAAAAAAGATAAAGGGACACCGAATAAGAGGGAAAGATATCAAGAAAGAAATAAAAATACAACATCTCTGAGAAAGAGATGCTGGGTTTGGTGATAGTTAAATCATCATACCCATATTTTCTTCTAAAAATTAAGGTATTATGGGAAATAAAAAATTGACTTTCTTGGGAAGCAAGAAAGTGATATCCTTATAAGAGAGTGAAGGAAGACATAATACCCATCCTTTTGAGGGTCACACCTTTGGGGGTTATGGGAATGGATCTCCAACAGGAAGATGCGTCTCCAAGAGAGCGAGACATGGCTTCTGAGAGAGAGGTGGTATTCCCATGAGTTTTGAATTGGGTAACTTTCACTTATAGAGAGAGAAAGTCTCTTGGTTGCTCTCAAGGTTATCTTTCCAAGAGTGGTATTGCGGTGAGAAAGATGATGTTGATCGATGGTGTTGCTCGGTCGGGAGAGCGGGTTTAGAAGAAAAGATCGATGATGGTCTTTTACCGATGTTTAGAGATAGGTATAATCTCTTCTAACTGAAAACTAAAATCTTTATTGTGACAGTGGATTTCTAGTTGCCGAGGTCGTGGATGTAGCCCTACGAAATGAACTATGTAAATCGTGTGTTATTGTAGTGTGCTTTTTGTGTTTGCTTTATTTCTTGCACTCGATTTAAAGTTGTATTCATTTACTTTGCATTTAGTCAATAATGTACACGATTTTGGGTGGAATTCTGGTGTTTGGGATTCCCGTTTTTGCAAGCTAGGGGTTCACGAGAACCCTATAATTAGTATAAGAGCACAAGGTCCGTACGAGACTAAGGTTTATATTAATAAAAAGAGGAATGATGAAGTTTTATGGATACATGGTTTGAGGTGGAGAAATATAAAGGAAAAGTGTTTATGAAAATTCCACAATGGATGCAATTGTGAAAAAATTAAGAAATATCCATGGTTCGAGGTAGAGAAATATGAAGGTAAAGTGTTTTGTGAAAATTCCAAAATGGAGGCAAGTATGAAGAAATCAAGAAATCTATTCAATGAAGGTTGTCAAGATAATTATGATGATTTTGCTATAAAGGTGGAGATTGTTCGATTTGGTGATAGCTAAATCGTCATACCCATATTTTCTTCTAAAGATTAGGGTATTATGGGAAATAGAAAATTGACTTTTTTGGGAAGTCAAGAAAGTGATATCTTTATAAGAGAGTGAAGGTAGATACAATACTCATCCTTTTGAGTGTCACCCCTTTGGGGGTTAGGGGAATGGATCTCCAATATGGAGATGAGTCTCCAAGAGAGAGAGACATAGACTCTGAGAGAGAGGCGGTTCTTCTATGAATTTTGGATTGGTTAACTTTCACTTCTAGAGAGAGAAAGTTTCTCAGTTGCTCTCAAGATTATCTTTCCAATAGCGGTATTGCAGTGGGAAAGATGATGTTGATCGACGGAGTTGCTCGGTTGGGAGAGAGGGTTTAGAAAAAATGATCGATGATGGTCTTTTACCGATGTTTAGAGTTAGGTATTATCTCTTATAGCCCATAACTATCATCTTCATTATGATAGTGGATTTCTAGTTACCGAGGCCGTGGATGTAGCCCTACGGGGTGAACCACGTAATTCGTGTATTACTGTAATCTTCAATGTGATAGTGGTTTTCTAGTTGTCGAGGCCGTAGATGTAGGCCTACGGGGTGAACCACGTAAATCATGTGTTGTTGTGGTGTGTTTTTTATGTTTGCTATATTTCTTACACTCGATTTATGGTTGTATTCATCTACTTCACATTTAATTAATCATGTACATGATCTTGGGTGGGATCCCCGTATTGGGGATTCCCAGTTCCGTAAGCTCGAAGTTCATGAGAACCCTAAAGAGAGAGAGAAGCACATCACAATGCACATTTATTTATAAGGTTGTCACCCCTCATTAGCAAAATCGTAAAATGATAAAAAAAGTAGCAGCAATACAACATTAAGAGAGAGAGAACATTTTAGATAGGCATTGGTCATGATTGGGGCATTCACCTTTTGCATTTCTACCGGGAGTCCAGATGCATCTTATGTCGGAATCATTCGAGTCGTAGTTGCTGGGAGAACCACGAAACCGAGGCAAGTAAAGCTGGCACCCACCACATTCCCCATAAATTTTTAGTCTAGAAAAATAGAAATGAAAACAAGAGAGCGAGAATTTTAGTCATAAAAAATAGCAAAGAAAACGAGAGAGTCATAAAAAAAATGGAAAAAAATAAAAACAAAGAAATAGAAGAGGAGAAGATTAGCCATTAGATATAGCAAAAAAAAATAAAGAGAGAAATATAGAAACAAAAAAAAAAAAAACAAAACAAAAACAAAACAAGAGAGAGAATTTAAAAATTTTCAATCGTATACATGCGCATTCATCGTAACATTTTTTTGCTTCACTACTTGCAAGATCTGTATAACTTTCACATTCATGTGTATTAATGACACGACACTTATTTCAAAACATCAAAAAATTTCTTGATATTACTACTTGAAACTTCACTAAAAATATTTGATTTTGCTTAAAAATCTACATCTCCCTTTCTTTTAGGGATGCGGTTTGTATAGAGCCTAGGCTCTAAACAATCAAATTAGAGCTTACCTTCAAATAGTGTAGAGAAATACGGTTTCAATACTGAAAATCTTTGTGATAACCTTCAAATATATTTTCATCTTTATTTATAAAGTTCAAAGCTTCAAAAATAATGTAGATCGACATATCTATGAAAAGTTGAAATCTTGAAAATTGACGGTCCAAAAACGTATTATAAAATACACTATTTCCAAAACTTGAAATCCATTTTTTTTCTCATATCTGTACATCTTGATGTCGAGATGATCAATTTGAAGATATTTAAGCATCAAAACAGCATCTTTTAGTGAAAGTTTTGAAGTAAGCTCAAATTTGATTGTTTAGAGCCTCGAATCTATATAAACTTTTCCCGAAAGATGTGTCCCGGTTAAACGTTCAAAATTAATTTTGGTGTCACTGTCGGCACACCTTTTCTGGTTTACATAAACAAAGTTCATATTGACTGACATTCACACACGTGCACAGCTTATGACCAAGTATTAAATAGAAGAACACAAGCTCACCGGGAGAAGAGAGAATGACAAGAAAACTAGGCCAAAAAGTGTGAAGAGCTTCATCAAGGAAGGACTTAGAGGTATGGATTACTTGACTAGTGATCACTTTGTGGGTTTTCAAGTTTTGGAGTACATATTATAGAGGGTTAAGGGCAAAACCTTCCAAATCTAGGGTTGCTCTTTGCAAGAGATACTGTACTTATTCATTTTTAAGACACCAAAGCTTTGTTAATACGTCTGCATAAATTGGTTAGGGAATATTTCTATTACTAATTTGTGGTGATCTTGTAATAGATATGTTGAAGATGATGATGTAAAATAATAGGTATATATGGGTAGTTATATCTACGTGTATGGGTAGTTATATCTCTCTCCGTCCATATAGATAAATACATAGATAGTAGTGTATAGGCAGTTTGTTAAAGATGATGAAAAAAGTGGATGTAATGGGTAGTTATCTAGGCAATGGGTAGTTATCTAGGTAGTGGGCAGTTGTGTTGTACTCGCCTATATATTTGTGCTCCTTGAATTGAAATGTGTGTGTGGTTGTGTGTGGGAAAATGTGATGTGTGTGGAAAAATGTAGTAATTGTGTGAAAAAGAAAACTTGAGTAAAGTTGAGTTGTGTCCATCTCTCCTCGAGTTTTTTTAGTTTGTTAGTTTTTTTTTTTTAAAAAAATCAACAGTGGTATCAGAGCAACCATAAAATTTCAACAAGATAGTGGTGATCCTATTATAAAGATGAGGTAAAGCTGTATGAGAAATGCATTTTCGCTAAATAAAGTCTTGCTCTTGTATTAGAAACCAATTTTCCTATTAAATTCATGGGCTCCAATCCTCCCCCCTCTGCCCCTGGGTCTCTCTCTCTCATATAGAAATTTGTAGCATTCACTGAATCAAAATAAACTGGCCTTCTATAATCTGCCTTGTGAATATAAGGTTACAATAAAATAGGAGTTGCATTAAGCAAGACCATCCTAATAGGAAATTTGACGGACAAAATCAGTTGGCAATAGTTGTTTTCTTAGCAAAACAATCACCTCAGCTTCTATAAGTACACAACTTACCTAAGAAGATAGCATTTGAAAAGGTGAAGAATTTGTGCTTTGGGGTCTATTCAAGATGAAGCTGTGACTTGCTTTTGCTTTTCTTGTCCTCATTTCTACAGGTACAGTTCAATCTCTGTCTCTCTTTCACTCTCTTTCTGGTGGAAAATAAGGCAAACTTTGTCTACAGATATATTAGGTCGCACAGGGGTATGAAAACTATCATTCAAATATTCAATCTAGAGATAGATTTTAGATTTTTCTTGGGTTGTATGGTTTGAAAAATCACTGATCATGATTAGGCATTGTTGATTATGATTAATGACTTAAACTTGTTTTTAAATTTATGCCTTTGATAATTTGAAATAAATTTAATCATAAAAAAATAAAAAAAATGGAAAAAAAATAATCCTTTTTTTTTTTTGTGCATTTCGCCAATGGGCTAAATTCTGATCCACCACACCTATCCGTGCTTTAAAACACTTAGTGATATAGAGGGATATTTTAGATCAAGAATATGGGACATGTAGGATTAAGTTAAGGTTAGGAATTGGACACCGCTTGCTATTTTGATGATCATTTAAGAGAAAATATCTATGTACAACTTTTTTTTAGATTTCATTTCTCAACAGATCCAAGGTTTTAAAACATATTGGTGGCATATAGATAAAGTATACCCTTGGAACAATTTTATCCCATTTGACCCTATTTTTTTAGCCCAAACAAAAATAAAAAGGTATAAAAAAAATTTCTATTCGTTTCTAAACTCCTCTCTCTCTCTCTCTATTCCTTTCTAAACCCCTTTCTCTCTCTCTTCATGTATTTCTCCCCTATAGAGAGAAAGCTTTGGGGAGAATCATGAGGAGAGAGAGAAAGAAAGGTTTTGGGAGAAACATGGGAACAAAGTGAGAAAGGGATTTAGAAAGAAATAGAAAAAATGATGTCTTTTTAACTTTTGTTTCGGCTAAAAATATAAGTTCAAAAGGGGTAAAGTTGATTGAGGGTGTTAGCAGAAATGATACATGGGAACTTTATGTAGCCATATATATTTTTAAACCTTGCGTCTTTTGATAAATGAAACCTAAAATGAGGATGAACAAATATGTTTTCCCAACTTTTAAATAGATCATATTCTAATCTTACTGTATATCGTTATTTCTAATTTGTAAAGAAAAAAAAGAAATTTATAAATAAATCCTATCATATATTTTATAATAAAAAAAAATCCCATATATTTTATATTTTACAATCCAGTCTCATTTTTTAAGAATATAAAGTGAATTTTGATTATATCATTGAAAGAATGCTTTATTTTATTTATATTTCATAATTTACAATCAGATCCCATTTTTTTAGTCCGGAAAGAACATTGCATTTGCTTTTTTGTTCATGAAGCGTGAAAATTATGTCACGAACCAATGGTGCATAATATCTGTACCATAGGGGCTATGGTTCACACTGCATGATACACCTTTGGGGCATCTAAGAATCGATGACGAAAGTCTAATGTTTACTAGTGGGAGATACCATGGTTTCACATTTTTGCAAATTTTGGCTTTGCGCTACTACACTGATAAATATGTTTTTCTTAAAAAAGAATTGTCATAAATAATGTGACTTTTTAAAAAACTATATCTTTTATGTGATACTTTTTCAAAATAAAGTCAATATATGCAGTAGTTGCTACTTGTATTGCATGGGGCTCTCAAACATGAGTGCGACCATCCGTTCTTACTATGCCGAATGATTTTACACTCCGGCGGGAGTATACTATCTATTTACTCCCTCAAGACAAAACCTAACATAAGAGTATTTTTAGGACTCTAATTCTGGGAATATAACCTTTTAAACCCATAGACTAAATAAAAAAAAAATGGAATTAAAATATATATGTGCAAGAATAAATAATGTCTCGAGATTGAACGAAGATTGTAGAATTTTTAAGGGATTGTATACAATGAGAATCATTTACCACAAGGTGGTCACAATTCTCTACAACCATTTGATGTGAAATTTGATCGGTTGGATGTGTGACAAAGTCCGAGAAAATTTCTTTTTGAAGTTTGATCTTGGTCATTGGAATAATTACAGCCACCCAACTTTACATCCAATGGTCAAGATTATTGTGGCCACCTTGTATAAAAGGCAAATTGTCTCATTCTATATTTTCCCAATTTTTAAAGGGTCTGATCTAAATGCCAAACACTCAAGTTTTTTTTGAAAATAATCATCTAGTGATTCTTAGGTGATGCCCAAATTTTAGATTGAAAAAATCCTACAAAGTAAGTCTTTTGAATGAGGGAGTATATGTGCAATTGGGAGTGTACTAGAACATCCTCTCAAGTAGGTCAAAGTGCACAATGTACATGCTAGGCTTAATTTTTTCGTGTTTTCTCTATCAAGGTTATAGGTCCTTTAATAGAGAATAATTGTTACATACGGGCTGGACCGCATTTGTACAATAAGCGGTCTAGAGGTATAAAACATCCATTTTAAAAATGGATGCAAATAGGTGGTCCATCTAAAAACAATTGTAACTAATGGTCCAAATGTTTTCTTAATATAGTTATTATTTCTAATTTTCAAAATTTATTTATTTTTTCATATTCATGATCTTATTGGTAAAATATATATATTCTCTAAAATTATGATCAAATTATATTTAAAATATATTTTTTGCCAAGCTTGCATTTCTACATGTGCAGGCTTGGCCACATGCTAACCGCCTCCCTTTTTTAATTACAGGTGAAATGGCATCAATTGAAGAGGCAAATGAATACAACAAGAATATTTTTGTGACCACCATCGTTTGCTTCGGTGCCATATGTAGAGGAAATTTCCAGTATTTCCATAATAGGGTACATGGAAAATTTCATGGCCTTTTCCTTGCTAATACTCAGTAAAACATTTTATTAATACTTGGAGGTCTCAGTGCACCAATATGGATTTGAAGTTTTTGTTTTATGGAAAAGTTCTCTTATCTATTGAAGTCATGGGCTCCATTCTTCCCCCTCTACCCTTGGGTCTCTCTCTCATTCATATAGAAATTTGCAGCATTTACTGAATCAAAATAAATTGGCCTTCTATAATCTCCCTTGTGAATACAACAAGATGATAATAAAATAGGAGTTGTTTTAAGCAAGACAATCCTAATAGAAAATTGGACACACAAAATTAGTTGAAAATAATGGTTATCTTAAGCAAAAAAATCATCTCAGCCTCTATAAGTACACGACTTAGATAGCATTTGAAAAGGTGAAGAATTTGTGCTTTGGGATCCATTCAAGATGAAGCTGTTACTATCCTTTGTTTTTCTTGTCCTCATTTCTACAGATGCAGTTCAATCAATCTCTCTCTCTAGGATGGAAAATAATGCAAACTTTGTCTTTTGTCCATTTTACTTGTATCCATTGTAGTATATAGAGATATTAGGTCACACATAGGGGTATGAGCATTATCATTCAAATATTCAATCTAGAGATAGATCTCAGATTTCTCTTGGGTGATAATTTTTTGAAAAATCACTGATCAGGATCAGAAATTCTTGATTATGATTAATGACTTAAATCTATGCCTTTTTTAATTTGAAATATCTTGAATCATAAAAAAGGCATAAAAAAAATATGAAAAAAAAATCCTTCATTTTTTTGGTTAGTTCACCAATGTGCTAAATTCGGATGCACCCCACCTATCCGTGTTTTAAGACACTTAGTGATATAGAGGGACATTTTAGATCAAGAATATGGGACATGTAGGGTTAAGTTTAGGTTACGAATTTGACACCTCTGGCTCTTTTGATAAACTTTGAAGGGAAAATATCACTGTACAACTTCTGTTTATGTTTCATTTCTCAACATATCCAAAGTTTTAAATCGTATCTAGTGGCATAGGGATTATGTGTACCGTTAGACAAACTTTATCTCTTTTGACCATATGTTTTCAGCCCATACAAAAGTTAAAATGATAACTTTTTTTTCTATTTGTTTCTAAAGTCCTCGTTCTATTTCTTTTTAAACCCCTTAGTCTCTCTCTCGTCCCGGGTTTCTCCCCAGAGAGAGAGAGAGAGGTTTGGGAAGAATCATGAGGAGAGAGAGAGGTTTGGAAGAAAATCTAGAATAGAGAGAGAAAAAGGGATTTATAAAGGGATAGAAAAATGATGTCTTTTTGTTTGGGCTAAAAATATAAGGCCAAACGGGGTAAAGTTGATCTAGATATGCCATATATATGCTTTTAAGCCGTGCATCTTTTGAGCCTTGCATATATATGTTTTTATGCCATATATATGTTTTTAAGCCTTGCATCTTTTGAGAAATGAAACTTTAAAAAGTGTATGAAGATATTTTCCCAACTTTTAAATGGATCATATTCTAATCTTATTGTATATTGTTTTTGCTAATTCGTAAAGAAAAAAAAGCTATAAATAAATCCTATTCTATATTTTATATTTAAAAAGAGTTCCATATATTTCATATTTTACAATCAAATCTATTTTTTTGGAGAATATAAAATGAATTTTAATTATATTGCTGAAAGACTGCTTTATTTTATTTCTATTTCATAATTTACAGTCAGGTCCCATTTTTAAGTCCTGAAAAAGAGTTGCATTCACTTTTTTTGTTCATGAAGTGTGAAAATAATGTCACAAACGAATGATGCATAATATCTGTACCATACGGGCTATGTTTCACGTCGTATGATACACCTCTGTGTAATTCACATATTATGAACCAATGATGAAAGTCTAATGTATACTGGTGGGATATACCATCGTTTTACATTTCGGCAAATTTGGGCTCTGCGCTACTACAATGATAAATATATCTTTCTTAAAAAAAGAAAAGTCATAAATAATGTCCTTTTTAAAAAAATATTTCTTTTATGTGATACTTTTTTCGAATAAGATCAATATTTGCAGTACTTGCCATTTGCATTACCTGGGGTGCTCAAACATGAGCCACCATCCGTTCTTATTAAGCCAAAAGATTTTACACTCCTGCGGGCGGAAGTATACTATCTATTTACTCCCTTGGCTAAAACCTAACATAAGAGTAATTTTAGGACTCTAATTTTTGGAATATAGCCTTTTAAATCCATAGACTAAAATTTTTTTTTGGAATTAAAGTATCTATATACTAAAAATAATAATGTCTCAAGATTGAACATAGATTGTCTAATATTTTAAAAGGGTGAGATCTAAATACCAAAAACTCAAATTTTCTTTGAAAATAATCATCTAGTGATTCTTAGGCAATTCTCAAATTTCAGATTGAAAAAATCCTGCAAAGTAAGTCTTTTGAATGAGGAAGTAGATGCTCAATAATACTTCCATGGGAGTGTACTAGACCATCCTCCCAAGTAGGTCAAAGTGCACAATGCAGCCGAATTCTTTCGTGTTTTCTCCCTTGAAAATTTAATGCATTTTATAAAGAACAATTGTTTATTGCAGGCTGGACTGTATTTATACAATATACGGTCTAGAGATATAAAGCATCCATCTTAAAGATGAATGCAAATAAGTGGTCCATCTAAAAACAATTGTAGCTAACAATCCAAATGTTTTTTTTTAATATAATTAGTATTTTAAATTTTCAAAATTTATTTATTTTTCATGATCTTCATGTTAAATATTATATATTCTCTAGAAATTAAGATAAAATTATATTTCAAAAACATATTTATGGCCAAACTTGCATTTCTACATGTGCGGGCTTGGCCGCATGCTAACCGTATCCTTTTAATAGTGCAGGTGAAATGGCATCAATTGTTGAGGCAAAGGAATGCAGCAAGGATATTCTTGCTGCTCCAATCTTTTGCATCGGTTCCCTTTGCAGATATACTTGCACGTCCTACCGTGATCAGGGACATGGAAAATGTCATGGCCCTTTCAAGTGTAGATGCACTTGGCCTTACAATACTTGAGTAAATCATTTTATTTGTACTCAGAGGACTCACTGCACCATTTCGTAATAACGTACTCGGAGGACTCACTGCAACCTTTCGTAATAAAGTTATGGATTTGAAGTTTTCATTTTCTGGAAAAATTTCATTTTTATCTAAAGAAATTCTGAAAAAATTACTTAAATTTTAATGGTGAAATGGTTAGATCGGCCCGTTTCTCTCCACCCACTTGAGGGTCATAGATATCTTAATTTGGTTGGCTAATATTTACAGGTGAGCAAACAACTTCCCTACAAAAACGAAGGGGGATGGGAATTTTAAAAATTACAAGAGGCTAACTTTTAAGTTATGTCAATGATATCTTTATTTTATCCATTCGCATATCTTTTATAATGGGAGTTTCTCAATATAATTATATCATTAGTTTGCGATATATATCTTTTATTCTATGTATTTAAATTTTATCACACCACAATCTTTAGCATTATAGACTTCAGTTATATTTGTTTTTAGGATTTAGAGAAACAAAATCTAGGAGAAATAAAACTTTGAGATTATGAGAAATTAAGGGCATTTTTTAATATTTAAAATAACTTGGGAAAATATCAGTTTAAGGGTTAAGTCGGCATACAAAATCATTAAAGGTATCAAATCATCCTATTTATTATTGGGAATGTTGCTTCTTAACTTTCATTCAGTAGGAAAAATCGAACTGGATAGGTCAACTAGACATGGGTCCGGAAGCCGTTAGATCAGAACCGTCCTAATTGGGCTGTTAATCGGACTGGTTAATTATAGTAGATTATTATTATTAGTATTATTATTTTTTAAATGATTGAAAAACCCCCAAAGAAAAATTCAAAAAACTTGAAAAAATATAGATTAAGTGTATACTATCTTATTACCTACATTTATCTTAAACAAAAAAACTTAAGATATTGAAATTGCATTAATTTCTCTATGTCACAATATATAATCTAAACGTCTATGGATAGTAATGATGAGCCTCATCTAAGAAAGTGATACTTAGAGATGAATAATCAACAGGTGATGGTCATGGGAGAACTGAAATAAATAAAGAAAAATAAATTGAAATCTCCTCCTTTAGATTCAGAACAATATGATCATATGAATTACAATACAGACAACACAATTTTGTTCCAATGTTTGCAAGAACATAACGGTACAGGATTGCACATTAATGCACCAAAATAAATAAACAAATATCCATTCCAATATTTAAAATAAAAATTTTAACAACAGTATTGCAAAAAAAAAAAACCAATTAACAAAAAAAAAAAGTGGAAAAGTTTATATAGAGCCGAGGCTGTAAACAATCAAAATAGAGCCTACCTCAAACTGGTGCACACTCTCTCCCACTGATTGAGGTAACATAATATTGATATTAAGAACTCCAAAAAGGCACCCCCATATACGAGTGGTGAAAGGACAATGAATAAAAAGGTGTGGTCCCGATTCCCCATAGCTCTTACAAAGAAGACAAACATTGGGCAAAAGTTTGCCTCTTTTAATAAGATTATCAATGGTGAGAACTTTATTAAAAGCTACCAGCCAAATAAAGTTTGCCTCTTTTAACAAGACTTAACTGAGAACCTTCCATCATCCTCAATCTCCCAAACTACTTCATCCTCAGCATTTGATGATATATAAACAGTATCAAGTAACTCCATCAAAGAACACCATTGGGAAAAAACCACACCATTTAAACGAGAATACAACAATGGTATATTCCAAGAAATTTGAAATCCCCTCTTATCAACTGCCTCACAAACCAACAAATTTGGATTAACAACAATAGCAAATAAATCAGGGAATAATGCCTTTAATAGAAATTCCCCAATCCATTTGTGGTGCCAAAAAGCCTCCCTCCCACCACCCCCAATATTCCATCTAAAATAACCCAAAATCATCGGTTTGCAAGAGAAGATATCCCTCCATACAGACGATATACTATTGCCTCCCCCACCCTAACGTCAAAGATCGAATCTGTCCATCCCATATTTGGCGGAGAGAACTTTGCACCAAAGTTGATCTTTAAGATGAAAACTGCACCACCACCACTTACACAGTAAAGCTTGATTAACCAATCTGATATTCCTAATTCCCAAACCACCCTCACGTTTACAGGTACATACTCTATCCTACATTAAAAGATGGAATTTCCTTTGTTCAGCACAGGAACCCCACAAGAAATTCAGCATCATACGATCAATTTTTCGTTCAATAAAGGCAGACATATTGATTAAACACATCTGGTACACTGGAAGATCGGATAAACATGATTGCAATAACGTCACCCGACCACCCAAAGAGAGGTACTTATGCTTCCAGAGGTCTAACTTCATTTGAATTCTTTCAAGCACTATGTCCCAAACTGCAATGGTAAGTCTAGTATCAGAGATAGGGAGACCAAGATAGGGGATAGGGAAAGAGCCAATCTTACATCCCAATACCTCTGCCAAACTCTTCATCAATATTTCATCACAATAGATACCAATCATAGAAGATTTATGGAAATTCACTTTAAGGCCAAGTGTAACTTCTCAAATCTCCGAGAATCTAGCAATATTAGAGACTTGGCATGGCTAATCATCACAAAAAATCAGAGTGTCATCAACATATTGTAAATATGAAATAATCAGATCAGAATTTCAGATTTTAAAACCTCCAAAATGGCAGAATCCCTCCACTCTGTTCAACATCAAGCTAAAGCACTCTACATAAATTGTGTATAAGAAAGAGGACAAGGGATCGCCCTGGCGTAATCCTCTGGATGCACTGAAAAAACCAATAGGGTTACCTTTAAAAAGGACATACAAGTGTGCGGAAAAGGGACAACCAAACGTTCATCTTCACCATCTTTCACTAAAACCCATTACTTTCAAGATTTCAAGAAGAATACCCTATTCAACCCGATCATAAGCCTTCTTCATATCCAACTTAAAACTCGAGAATGAATACATTCTTGGGCAATAAGTACACCTTCAGTAATTTGACGGTCTTGGATGAAAGCTGACTGAGTGCTAGAGATAAGAAATAGAAGAACAATTTTCAACCTATCAGCAAGAATTTTAGCAATAATCTTGTAAAGACTAGTCAGAAAGCTAATAAGTCTAATATCAGAAAGATCAGAAATTATCGCTTTCTTAATGATCAAAGCCAAAAAAGTAGAATTTACCCCTCTGAAGATATAACCCCTCCTCATGAAGCTCTTCACAAACTCCAAGAGTTCATCTTTCACTACATCCTAAAACTTCAGAAAGAAAGCTAAAGGGAAACCATCCGGACCAGGGGCTTTATCGCCTGGCATGGCAAATACTGTCTTATGAACTTCCTCACAAGACACCTCTCTTTCCAACAAGGATTTCATCTCCATTGACAAAACTTTAAAGGGGACTCTATTCAAAGAGGGGGTGAGCTTTACTTCAGAAGGGAAAGCCTTTTAAAAAGGATTAATAACTGCTGCTTCCATCTCTTGCTCATTGTCAGGATCATTCCTGGAGATCGACAAACCAGAGAGATCATTTTGATGCCTTCTCGCACTGGAAGTGGCATGAAAGAACTTTGTATCAAAATCCCCTTCTTTTACATATTTAATTCGAGAACGCTGCTTCTAATAAACCTCCTCTGACCTACGTAAATCCTCCAATTCCTTCAGTTTAACACATCGATTCAAATCTTGTTCCTCCGAGAGTACCCCTGACATTTGGGTGTTATGATCCAAGAATTCGATATCAGATAACACCCCATCAATCTTAGCCCTGATATCAAACTTATTCACCTTCTTCCAATCAATTAATTTCTGCTTAATGCTCAACAGCTTTTTATGTAACTGGAAATCTACGGTGCACACCACCACCGTGTTGACCCAAGTCCCTTTGATCAGCTCAAACACCTCCTTTTCTTCCAACCCGGCTAAATCAAACCTAAAAGGTTTCAGTCCTCCTCAAATCACCCCAGTATTCAAAAGGATTGGGTAGTGATTTGAGGATAGTCTAGGTAGAGTCTTAATTGTAAATAAGGGAAACACCTCTAACCGTTTCGTCGATAGCAGAAATCTGTCTAATTTGGACATAGCCAGAGAAGAAACACTATTATTGGACTAAGTAAACTTAGTGCCAATAATAAGGGGTCCAAAAACAAATTACATTCAATAAAATCATTGAACAATCTCATAGAGGAAGTAATAAGAGAACCATCAAGACACTCGTCAGGCCACCAAATAAGATTAAAGTCACCACCAACCACTACAGGATAAGCAAAAGAATGGACGACAACATTCAACTCCAAAATTAAAACTTCCTTTAAAGAAAGTACATAAGGCCCATAAACGTTGACAAAACCCCACTTAAAGCCCGAATTCGGCTCAAAAAAACCAACCAGCAAAAAGTTATCCCTTCTAACACAGTCAAAAGTCCGGAGTACCGTAGGATCTCGGAGGACACACAGCCCACCAGGCACCCCACACGCATCAATATCACAAAAATCAACAGACCCATTACCCCAAACCTCCTGGACCCCTAAACAGTAGGTGGTTAGGGGGTTTTGTTTCTTGCAAAACTAGGAGCACATGTCTAAATTTCAAAACCAAAAATAACACATCCCGTCTTCTGTTGGGGTTACCTAAACCCCTACCATTCCATGAAATCATATTCATTAAAAGGGAAAAGGAGGAGGAAGGTTTGAAGAAGAACCTGGTCCTTCCGGACCACTGTCAGGAAAACGATCTTCCAATCTCAACACAATAGAACCGTCATCATCACTGGAAGACGACTTAACCTCTAGCAGAGCAGGGTCACGAAACCTGATTGCAGCAACAACAGGAGCTCCTTTGTTGATACCTCAAGCTTGAAGTCGAGCAGAAGAGCGAGTGCCCAACTCCACCTTCTTCTTCTTTTTCTCACTAGAGCGAGTGCCCAATTCTATCTTCTTACTTTTCTTTACACAAGTTTGGGACTTTGATGGGGACAGAGGGTCAGAAGCAGCCACAATACCCTGGGCCTTATCGTTTGCCACCGCAGCTCTCGCCTTACGCCTAGCCTGAATTTCCATCATCTCCACACTTAGGCGCACATCATCCATACCCATGTCCTCAATCATCTTCCCTACCAAGATCGTATCATCAAGCACCATTGCTGGTTGAGGAAGCATCACAGAAGTAGGTCTGAGTAACAGTGCAATTGTACCTCTTGTGGGAATGCAACTAAAGGGACAGCCTCCAAAGACTCGGAGAGGACCAGGTCACCCCCATTCGAATTATCCACAACAACAAGCTCCTCAATCATTGCAATCTTCTCATTCACAACAACAATCTCCTCATTTGCAGCAAACTCTCCATTCACAAAAGCAATATCCTCATTTGCAGCAAACTCCCCATTCACAACAGCATTCTTCTCCGCCTAAGGCACACGGACCACCGGGATGTCATCATCATCTATCACCACCAAAGCTAGAGGTTTGATAAAGAGAGGATCAAATCGAGATCTAGATCTCTTTCTTAACTCACTGATTGTACCATGGAGAAATGAAGGAAGTGCATATTCTTTTCTCTAATTTCTGTGCAAGAAAATAGAGAAAAGAAGCTATAATAGTCACTGCCAGCAATTTCCTTTTAAGGTCGTCCACTTTCCTAGGGAAGAGTTTGGGCAAAACCTCATAATGAGTCGCCCAACCATCCCTATCAGAAAATCCTACATGGAAACTTTCCCCTTTGAAACAGTCGCCTTCCGCCAAGCCTTTTGAAACAACGTGATTGATGGGAAATGTCAATGGTGCAACCTCCGGACCATTAAACACAGCATCAACCCGACGGTAATCTTTAAGGCTATTTGGAATAACTTTGTCGGGAATAATGGACGTGTTCGCAATGTCAAATAAAACACACTGACGAGAAATCAGATGTTTCGAATAACCGTCCGACGAATATGGAAACCTGCCAACCGGTATCCACCGTTTCCTACCTTTGGGCCTTACACCTTTTTTAAATTTCAAATTCCTACTCTGGCACTGATACCGTCCCGACTTGTTCATACCGAAAAAGAAATTTGAGTCAGATTAACTCTATCGTTCACATCCAGGATGGGATACCCTACAGACTTTGGTGAATGAGCCTCTCTATCTTCAGATATGAATCTCGAAGAACTCCTCATTTATGCACAACAAAACGATCTTTGGAAGAGACACCCCAACACAAAGGTCGATCTTAACTCAAACAAACAGACAAAAAAGATTCAGGAGGAAATCCCAATCCAAATCAACGAAAACCCCAATCTGTCCAATCACTTTTTTTATAATAGCGAGATTCCAAGCTGACAAGGGTAGGCGCCATAGATAGACCCACTTAACTGGCACCAACAAAGTCCTCCAACAAATAGGCATCTCTCTCATGAATTCATGGGCTTCTCTCACTAAACCAGCCCTCGTCAAAAGATCAACCATGCAGCCAAATTATTTATGGTGGCGATAAATTGTTCCAAATAAAAGCGCCCTTTATTTTAAATGATGGCGATAAATTGTTCCAAATTATTTATGGTGTTTGTATTAGATAGGGATGGGTAGGTACTATAAATATATCTTTCTCTCATATACTAGTACATTTATAAAATAAAATGGTCTCTAATTCTTTTTAAGATTAATTATATTTACTTATTTTTAATATTTAATCCTCATTATGATTAATTAAATTTATTTATTTTTGTAATATACAAACATAAAGTACAATCAAATCAGAGCCTACCTCAAAAATTTCACTAGAAGTGGTTGTTTTGATGCTCAAATATCCTCAAATTGGTCATCTTGACATCAAGATACATGGACATAGGAAAAAAAATGGATTTCAAGTATTGAAAATAGTGTATTTTGCAAAGCATTTTTGGACCGTCAATTATTAAGATTTTAAAGTTTTCATAGATCTGTTGATCTGCACTATTTTTGAATCTTTAAAGTTTATAAATAAAGATAAAAATATATTTTTAGGCTACTACAAAGATTTTCAATATTGAAACTACATTTCTTTACACTATTTGAAGATAGGTTGTAGTTTAATTGTTTAGAGCCTAGGCTCTATACAGACCGCACCCTATTAGATTAAGTCATTAAAGACAAACAAGAAAAATTCATGCTGTAAGTTTAGATTTTATAGCATTAAAACAAAATTGGAGATAAATTTAAAAAATCTGAGTTCGTTCCCATAAAATTACAACTTAATGAGATAAAATAGAAAATTATTATTTCAAATTTTAAAATATTTTTTTGCATAATTATTTTTTTAGCAAAATAAAGTTGTAAACAATTACTAGAGCAAGAATAATTTTATATAAAAAAATACTAAAAGAAAAATAACACAAAATTCATATATGTGATCTCGAATGTAAAAATTGAGCACCAAAGTTTGACGTTTCGATTAAATTAGGATTGCAATCTCCTTAGTAACTCTGTGATCTCGAAAAGCCCCAAAATTTGATTGAGAAATGATAAAAAGCGGACCCAAAATCGACTGGTTGGCAGATTTTTTACAACTCAAAAATGAAAAACTGAGTCAGATGCCGTAATCTATAAAAATTGAGTACAAAATTTTCGATTTTCGAACTAATTAAGATTGCATTCTTTGAGTAACTTTGTGATCTAGAAAATCCCCAAAATTTACAGAGAAATGATAAAAAAATGAACCCAAAATCGGTTGATTGATGGATTCTTGTCAATTCAGTTCAAGAAAGTTGAATCAATGCCTTAATTTGTAAAATTTGAGCACCAAATTATGGTTGTCCGACCAAATTAGGACTGCAATTTTTAGTAACTCTGTGATCTACGAAATCCCAATATTTGACTGATAAATGAGAAAAAAAAGGGCCCAAAATCGAACGGTCAACGGATTTTTTTCAACTTAGTTTAGAAAAACTAAGACAATGCCCTAATTTGTAAAATTTGAGCACAAATTTCAGATTTTTGATGAAATTAGATTGCAATCTTCTGAGTAACTCTGTGATCTACAAAAAGCCTCGATTTTAATTGAGAAAGAATAAAAAATGAGCCCAAAATCTCAAGTTTGACTGTTCGTTTTTCAAAACCGTGAAGAGCAACAAGAAAATGGTGTCAAAATTTTGATTTCTAGTGTATTGCTGGTTGCAAATCCATTGATTTATAATACAGAATCAATTATTTCAGTCAATAATTGACTAAAAGGCTTGAAAGTTATAGGAAAATTGAATCAAATAAGAAAATCACGGATTCTGCTGCAAAAATGGGTCCGTTTCATTACAGCCGTTATTTATGTTATTTTGCCGTTTTATTAAAAACCTGTCCGATTTGTAGAAAACTGGCCGGTAAGTTAAAAACCCGGCCGGTTTGTCCACTCACCAGCCATTTTTGGTTTGAATTTTTTTTTTTGTGGTGGTGGGGCTAACCGAAACTCGGAGGGTCACGGTTTTGTTCTAACCGGCCGATTCCCATTAGAACGGTCGTTTTTTTTTTACATTGCTTTAATTTCACTCAGGAACCTTTTAGAAAAAAAATATCGAAGTACAGGTTGGGAACATGACGTTCTGAATTGATCTTTTACTTTAGAAAAAAAAAAGAACAGGAACAATAATTTTTTAACTTCAAATTCCAAACCAATGCACCTAATATTTTACTAAACCCGTTCCAAACTTAAAGTTCCTAATTTTTGGAAAAAAGTCAGAATTTAAAGTTTCCAAAATATTAATTATACAAAAATACACCTCTAATTAGTATTTTAGAAAAAATAGAATATAAACAAAATATAAAATATGAAAACAAGAAACATTTTAAATAGGGGTGTGGTTTGTGTAGTGCCAAGGGTCCGAAACAATCAAAGTAAAGTGCACCTTCAAATAGTGTCTAGAAATGTGGTTTAATTACTGGAAATCTTTGTGATAACTTTAAAATATATTTTTATATTTAATTATAAAATTTAAAGATTCAAAAATAGTGTAGATTGAGTAGACCTATGAAAACTTGAAAATCTTGAAATTTGACAGCCCAAAAGTGCGTTACAAGATGCAGTATTTCCAAAACTTGAAATCGATTTTTTTTTCTTATGTCCATGCATCTTGATGTTGAGATGATCAATTTGAGGATATTTGGGTATCAAAACAATCTCTTCTAGTAAAATTTTTGAGGTGGGTTCTAATTTGATTGTTTAAAGAGTCAGCTCTATATGAACTTTTTCACATGCGATCATTTTGCAATAATTTATGTTAGAATGAAAAAATAGTAAATGGCTTTGAGTCTCTTTCTCACCTTAATTTCCCAACATTTTATCCTTTGTATGAAAGATGTGTCAGGTCTAAAAGATGTTATTTTCTTGATATTACTACTTGGTATTTCCCTTATTGGTGAAAGATGTGTCCGCTCTAAATTGACCAAAATTAATTTGGATATCAGGGTCACTGTTGGCACATCTTTTCTGGTTTACGTAAGCATAGTGCATATTTAACGACATTCACGCACATGTCTGTACACAGGTTATGACCAAGTATTAAATAGAAAAACTCAAGCTTACCAAGAGACAAGAGAAGTAAAAGCAAAACTAGGTCAAAAAGTGTGAAGAGCTACTCATGAAAGGACTTGGATTACTTGACTTGTGATCACTTTGTAGGTTGTCAAGTTTTGAAGTACATAGTTATAGGGGGTTTAAGGGCAAATTCCTTCAAAAAGATAGTCAATTAGGATTTGCATGGAGAATTTAAAAAAGGGCAAGTTTTCCTTCCTCTACAGCATAGAAGTTCTATCATCTCCCTTATCCAACCGTCCATTCTGAATGGAGGGTTAAGATTGTCTCAATCACAATGTCGCGTCTCTACACTATTTTATTTTTAATTTTTTTTTATAAACTATTTTGACACCAAATTTTGGACGTCAATTCCTCTATTAAATATGTACTAATAAAAAAATATATAAACAATATTTTCAATAAAATAAAATGATCAAAATACCCCTGAAATTTTTAAAGGGTATTTTGGTCACTATATTTTATTGAAAAGTTATTTTTAATATTTTTTATAGGTGAGCCCCAATGAGAAGATGGCTCGTACCAAATTTCATATTCATATAATTTGTATAAAAAAACTAAAAATAAAATACTTTGAGACGTCGGATCTAAGATCAAACCATAAGTGGCTTTCTTGATCAAAATTGGACGGCTGGATGGTAGGGGAGAATAGAACTTCTATGTTGTAAGGAAAGCATAGAAACTTTTCTCTTTAACAAAAAAATCTAGGGTTGCTCTTTGCAAGAGATACTGAATTTATTCATTATGATGACACCCAAGCTTTGTTCAATGAATATGTCTGCACAATTTGTTTAGGGAATATTTATATTACTACTTTGTGATGATCATTTGTGATGGTCTTGTTATAGATACTGGTGATCCTATTATAAAGATTGGGTATGGCTGTATGAGAAATGCAGTTTTCCTAAATAAAGTCTTGCTCTTGTATTAGAAACCAATTTTCTTATTGAAGTCATGGGCTCCAATCCTTCCCCCTCTGCCACCAGGTCTGTCTCTCTCTCATTAATATAGAAATTTATAGCATTCATTGAATCAAAATAAACTAGCCTTCTATAATCTCCCTTGTGAATACAAGATTATAATAAAATAGGAGCTTCTTTAAGCAAGACAATCCTAATAGGAAATTGGACAAAATGATTTGGAAATAATGGTTATTTTTAGCAAGAAAATCACCTCAGCCTCTATAATTAAGGAAATTGGAAAGGCATAATGAGTGGGAAATAATGGTTTTCTTTACCAAGAAAATTAACTCTGACTCTATAAGTACCCGACATACCTTAGTAGATAGCATTTGAAAAGGTGAAGAATTTGTGCATTGGGGTCCATTCAAGATGAAGCTGTTACTTGCCTTTGTTTTTCTTCTCCTAATTTCTATAGGTACAATTTAATCTCTCTCTCTCTCTCCCTCTCAAGGATGGAAAACAAGACAAACTTAGTCTTTTGTCCTTTTTACTTGTATCTAATGTAGTAGTATATAGAAATATTAGGTCACACATAGGGGTATGAGAACTATCATTCAAATATACAATCTTGATATGGATCTTAGACTTTTCTCTGGTGATAATGGTTTGAAAAACCACAGATCAGGATAAGGAATTGTTGATTATGATTCATGACTTAAATCTTTTCTTCAATCTGTGCCTTTGATAATTTGAGATATATTGAATCATAAAAAAATTTAAAAAAATTATGAAAAAAAAATCCTTCATTTGTTTTGGTCAATTCACCAATGTGCTAAATTTTGATCCACCCCACCTATCCATGTTTTAAAACACTTAATGATATAGAGGGCCATTTTAGATCTAGAATATGAGACATGGAAGATTAAGTTTAGGTTATGAATTTGATACTTCTTGCTATTTTGATAAACGTTTGAAGGAAAATATCTCCATACAACCTCTTTTTAGGTTTCATTTCTCAATAGATCTAATGTTTAAAACATATCTAACGTCATAGAGATCATGTGTACCCTTGACCAACTTTATCCCCTTCAACCTTATTTTTTTAGTACAAACAAAAGTTAAAAAGATAACTTTTTTTTGCGATTCGTTTCTAACCTTCTGTCTCTCTATTCCTTTCTAAACCTGTTTTTCTCTCTTCCTGTACTTCTCCCACAGAGAGAGGTTTGGGGAGAATAATGAGGAGAGAGAGAAAGAGAGAGAGGCCTGGGAAGAAACATGCGAACAGAGAGAGAAAGATTTAGAAGGGAATGGAAAAAATGATGTTTTTTAAATGTTTGTTTGGGCTAAAAATATAGGTTCAAAAACGGTAAAGTTGGTATAGGGTGTTATAAGATATAATACATGAGAATTTATGCTGCCATATATATTTTTAAACCTTGATTATTTTTATTAATGAAACCTAAAAAGAAGGTGTACTTTCTCAACTTTTAAATGGATCATATTGTAATCTTATTGTTTTTCATTTTTACTAATTTGTAAAGAAACAAAAAAGAAATTTATAAATAAATCATGTCTTATATTTTATATTTAAAAAAAGTCCCATGTATTTTATATTTTACATTGAAGACTCATTTTTTGAGAATATATAGTGAATTTGATTATATCGCTGAAATAATGCTTCATTTTATTTATATTATATAATTTACTGTCAGGTCCCATTTTTTAGTCCTGAATAAGTGTTACATTCACTATTTTGTTCATGTAGTGTGATAATAATGTCACAAACTAATGGTGCCTAATATCTGTACCATAGGGGCTATGGTTCACACTGTATAATACACCTTTGGGACACCTACATAACCGATGATGAAAGTCTAATGTTTATTGGTGGGAGATACCATGGTTTTACATTTTGGCAAATTTTGGCTTTCTGCTATTACAATGATAAATATCTCTTTATTAAAAAAGAAATGTCATAAATAATGTGATGTTTTTTAAAAAATATTTCTTTTATGTGATATTTTTTCCCAATAAAGTCAACATATTACTTGTATTTCGTGGGGCTCTCAAACATGAGAACGACCATCTCCTCTTACTAAGCCAAAAGATTTTACACTCCGGCGGGAGTATACTCTCTATTTACTCTCTCGGGTAATACCTAACATCAAAGTAATTTTAGAACTTTAATTTTGGGGATATAACCTTTTAAACCCATAGACTAAATAAAAAAACTTTGGAATTGTACTAGAAAAAATGTCTCAAGATTGAACAAAGATTGTCCAATTTTTAACGGGTGAGATCTAAATGCCAAAAACTCAAATTTCTTTTAAAAATAATCATCTAGTGATTCTTAGGTGGCTTCCAAACTTCAGATTGAAAAAATCCTACAAAGTAAGTCTTTTGATTGAGGGAGTAGATAGGCAATAATACTTCCATGGGAGGGTACTAAAACATCCTCCCAAGTAGGTCAAAGTGTACAATGTACATGCAAGGCCTGACTTTTTCCTCTTTTCTCTCTCAAAAGTTTAAGGCATTTTATAAAGAACAATTGTTGTACCATACACAGTCCAAAGGTATAAAGCATCCATCTTATAGATGGATACAAATAGGTGGTCTATCTAAAAACAATTGTAACAAACGGTCCATATGTTTTATTAATATAATTAGTATTTCTAATTTTCAAAATTTATTTATTTTTTCATATTCATGATCTTTGTGGTAAAAATTATATATTCTTTTAAAATTAAGATCAAATTATATTTAAAATATACTTATTACCAAACCCACATTTCTACATGTGCAGGCTGAGCCGCATTCTAACCGCATCCTTTTTTAAATGCAGGTGAAATAGCATCAATTGTAGAGGCAAAGGAATGCAGCCAGGATAATTTTATCTCCACAATCTTTTGCATCGGTTACCTTTGTCGATCAAATTGCATGTCACATGACCAGGGACATGGAAAATGCCATGACACTTTCAAGTGTAGATGCACTTGGCCTTGCTAATACAGAGTAAAGCATTTTATTTATGGACTTCTATGTGGCCAAGCAGACATATGTAATAATGCGAGCCTCTTAATAAATCTATTTTTGAGATAGATTTTTGGACTTAATTTCAAAAGACTTGTAATCTCTAACATGGAGATCATGAATATGAAAAAATAAGTAAATTTTAAAAACTAGAAATAATAATTCTAGTAAGGAAACATTTGGACCGTTAGTTTTCATTGTTTTTAGATGGAATACCTCCTTGCATCCATCTTTAAGATAGATGCTTTACACTTTCTGGACCTCATACATAGAAATGCAGTCCAGCCCACATGAAATAATTTTCTTTTATTTATACTCGGAGGGCTCACTGCACCATTTCGTTTTCTGGAAATGTTTTCTTTTTTTTCAAAGCGATTTTGAAAAAATTAGTTAAAATTTCATGGTGAAATTACAAGCATGAAGAGGCAAACTTTTTAGTTATGTCAAAGATACTTTAATTTTATCCATTTGCACATCGTCTATAATGGGAGTTTCTCAAAATATTAATATTATTAAAAAACTGGGATTAGTCCACTAGCTCATATGAACATATGAGCCTAACGACCCAGATTGAATCTGGGCCGATCTGACGGTCACAGTGTCCAGTAGTTTTTGAATTTTAACTTTTTTTCTACAAATCCAAATCACTTGAAATTTTAAGAGTATATTCATAAAAAATATTTGAATTTTTAAAAAATATCAAAAAAATAGTTTATATGAAATAAATTGATCAAAATACCTCCGAAATATTTTGAGGG
>NW_006498846.1:2482949-2508697 GCF_000471905.2 Amborella trichopoda
TATATATATATATATATATATATATAGAGAGAGAGAGAGAGAGAGAAAGAGAGAGAATATCCTGTCAACCCAAGTGTACTGCTACAGTAAACATGAGCGGCCCAGATTGCATCTAGGTTGATCTGACGATCTAGAATGTCTAGTAGTGTTTGAATTTTAATTTTGTTTTAATAAATTAGATTGATCTGAAATTTGGAACGTGTGTACATAAAAAATATTTGAATATTTGAAAACTATTTTAAAAAACTTTCACATGAAAAAAATAACAAAAATACTCCTATAAAGTTCTGAGGGTATTTTGGTCAATTTTTAATTTTTCGGATTATAGTTTTTATATTTTTAGTAGGTGCGCCTTGATGAGATGAATATACATCTAAAATTTCAAGTGATTTAGATTTATAAAAAAAAATTTAAAATTCAATCATGAAAGAGGTTGTGGCCGTCAGATCGGCCCAGATTCAATCTAAACCATTGGAGTTTACTGTAGCAGTCAACTAGTAAGCATTTAAAATCCACTCCCCCACTATATATATATATATATATATATATCTTTTAATCTCTCTATTTAAATTTTATGACAATGTAGGGGAAATCAAACTTTGAGATTCTGAGAAATAAAGGGCATTTTTTATCATGTTTTAAAACAACTTGTGAAATATCCACTTAAGGGTCAAATCGGCATATAAAATCATTAAAGGTATCAAATCATCTTATTTATTATTGGAATATCACTTCTTAACTTTCATTTGGTGTAGGAATAGTCGAACCGTAATGGTCAACCAGACATGGGGTCGGAAGTGGATAGATCAGAACTAGCCTAACCGTGTGGTTAACAAGACCGATTTGGTGTTTAGAATTTGTTTTTTAAATCGATTAAAAACCTAAAATTTTTTAAAAAAGTACAAAATATAGATTAAATTTATATTATTTTATTAACTACATTTATCTTAAAAACCAAATTAAGACAATAAAATTGCATTACTTGCTCTAAGTCACCAAATACAATCTAAAGTCTTGTATAATAATCATGAGCCTCATGTAAAAAATTGATACTTAGAGATGAACATTCTACATCCCATGGTCATGAGTAAACTAAAATAAATAAATTAAAACATCTCCATTAAGATTCAGAGTATTCCAATAATGTCAATAACAATACATGCAACACAATTTTGTTACAATGTCTACAAGAACATAATGGTACATGATTGCATATTAATGCATCTAAGTAAATGAACAAATATCCTTTCTAACATTTAAAATAAAAATTTTAACAATAGAGTGATAACTTTTTAGTTATCATTTCACAATATAGACAACCTCTTTTTATATTTCATTTCTAAATAGATCCAAAGTTTTAAAATATATTTGGCAGTATAGAGATTATGTGTACCCTTGGACTAACTTTATCCTGTTTGACCATACATTTTTAGCCCAAACAAAACTTAAAATGATAACTTTTTTTTTTATTCATTTCTAAACTCCTCTCTCTTTATTTCTTTCTAAACCCCCCTTCTCTCTCTCTTCTCGGGTTTTTCCCCACAAAGAGAGAGGTTTGGAAAAAACACTGGAATAGAGAGAAAAAAAGGGATTTATAAAAGAATAGAAAAAAATGATATCTTTTTGTTTGGGCTAAACATATAGAGTCAAATGGGTAAAGTTGATCTAGAGTGTTAGAAGATATAACACAAGGGAACTTTATGCCACCATATACGTTTTTAAACCTTGAATCTTTTAAGAAATGAAACCTAGAAATATGTACAAAGATGTTTTCCCGACTTTTAAATGGATCATATTCTAATCTTATTGTATATCATTTTTGACCAATTTGTAAAGAAAAAAGAGTAATAAATAAATCCTATTTTATATTTTATATTTAAAAAGAGTTCCTCATATTTCACAATCAATCTATTTTATGAGAATATAAAATGATTTTTTATTATATTGCTGAAAAAATGCTTTATTTTCTTCGTAATTTGTAGTCAAATCCAATTTTTTAGATCTGAAGAAGCGTTGCATTCACTTTTTTGTTCACGAAGTGGGAAAATAATGTCACAAACAAATGGTGCATAATATCTGTACCATAGGGCTATGGTTCACACAGTATGATATACCTCTGGGGCATCCAAATATTAAGAACCAATGATGAAAGTCTAATGTATACTGGTAGGAGATACCATGGTTTTACATTTTGCCAAAATTTGACTCTGTGCTACCACAATGATAAATAGAAATGTCATAAAGAGTGTGACTTTCTTAAAAAAATTATTTCTTTTATGTGATACTTTTTTCCCAATAGAGTCGATATATGCCGTACTTGCTACTTGCATTTCGTGGGGTGCTCAAACATGAGAGCCACCATCAATTTTTATTGAGCCAAAAGATTTTACACTCTGGCAAGAGTATACTATCTATTTATTCCCTCGGGTTAAACCTAACATAAAAGTAATTTTAGGACTCTAATTTTGAGGATATAAATTTTTAAACCCATAGATTAAATAAAAAATTTGGAATCAAAATATCTATATACTAGCAAAAATAATGTCTCAAGATTTATCAACGATTGTCCAATTTTTAAAAAGGGTGAGATCTAAATGCCAAAAGCTCAAATTTCTTTTGAAAATAATCATCGAGTGATTCTTAGGCGGTTCCTAAATTTCAGATTGAAAAAATCCTCTAAAATAAGTCGTTTGAATGAGACAGTAGATGCCCAATAATAATTCCATGGGAGTGTACTAGAACGTCCTCTCAAGTAGGTCAAAGTCCACAATGCACATGCTAGGCCTAATTTTTTCTTTTTTTGTCTCTCAATGTTTTATTGCATTTTATAAATAGCATTTGTTTCATGTGGGCTGGACTGCATTTGTACACTATGCGGTCCAGAGATATAAAGCATCCATCTTAAAGATGGATGCAAAATAGGTGGTTCATCTAAAAACAATCGTAACTAACGGTGCAAATGTTTTTTTAATATAATTAGTATTTCCAATTTATAAAAATTTATTTATTTTTTCATATTCATGATCTTCGTTTTAAAGATTATATATTCTTTAGAAATTAATATCAAATTATATTAAAAAATATATTTATTGCCAAGCTTACATTTCTACATGTGAGGGCTTGGCCGAAAACTAACCGCATCCTTTTATTAATGCAGGTGAAATGGCATCCATTGTTGAGGCAAAGGAATGCAGCAAGGGTATTCTGTTGTGCCAATCTTTAGAATCGGTTCCCTTTGCAGATATACTTGTAGATCATTCCGTGATCAGGGACATGAAAAATGCCATGGCCCTTTCAAGTTTAGATGCACTTAGCCTTGCTAATATTGAGTAAAACATTTTATTTATACTCGGAGGGCTTAGTGCCCCATTCCGTCAATAATGAGTCCATAACTCTTTATCTCGTACTAAAATTTTGCAGGAGCATACTACTCTCAAAATCACAAAATATCTTTAGGGTATGCCAAAGAAATGCACCGAATCATCTGGCTCATAACAATGTGCCAAAATAGCATAAAAACTCTAATTTGTATAGTACCTCTCCATGTTGGAAACCTGCCAATAGTTATTCCGGTTGTGTATCATTTGATCACAAAGTTATTTTCTTTAAAATTTCTGATTCCAAATTCACAAAAAAAAAAAAAAACAAAATAAATGCGTCCAGCAAGAGATCTTGCTCTGATAACAATGAAAGAAGGCTTATGTGATCTAGAGTAATACGTATAGTTTAAAAAACTTTATTCTTTCTTTTGCATTACCGGCAATATCACTTACATAAGTCAAAAAAAAAAAAAAATTTACAGAAAGAAAAACTAATACGACCTATGAATTAACTCACATATCATTGTAATTCTATATAATCAAACAAAAATACAATGGATGAAGGATCAAGAAACATGCTAAAGGCATAGGTCTTCAAGGTAGCAGGTGTCACAATATGCTATATTGGGTTCTAATCCTACCTGGGTCCCAAGTTAACATTTAAAAATATAAATAAAAAGAAAAAAAATCATTACTACTTAGAGTTCCTCCAAAATTTAGGCGGAAGCTCATGAATTATGATGCTACAGTCACAAAACAAAGCAACTGTATAGATGAGAGCATGCACAGGGAATATGTTGGGGCAAAGAAATTTACTGTAGAGTGCCAAAATCCAATCTAATTTAAAAATATTTTTTTAAAAATTTATTCTTAGCCAAGAGAATCGATCTGATCCATCTTGGAATGATGATCCAGAATGGTCCACCTAATCTAGGTTTGAAAACATTGATCGACCAGAGGTTTTAGAGGCAAACAAGTCCAGATAGAGAAGCACATTAACCTAAATTAGATTATCACCCTTAGAAGCTAAAATGATAAAAAAGAAAAAGAGACAATCAGAGACATATCAAGAAAGAAACAAAAATGCATCATCCAAGAGAAGAGACAGAGACAAGGACATAACAGTGCACAATTTTTTATATAGGATTGTCATCCCTCATTAGCAAAACCGTCAAGTGATAAAAAAAAAGTAGAAATACAACATCGAGAGAGAGAGTGTGTGTTTTAGCAGGGGAAAGTGCATAGGCATTGTTCGGGATAGAGGCATTCTCCTTTTGCATTTCGACCAAGAGTCTCGACGCATCTTATGTCGGAATCATTCGGGGCGCAGTTGCCGGGAAAACCGGGAAAACGAGACAGGTAAAACTTGCAAAACATTGGACCAACTGGTTGCGCCATTCCACCTGCACGCAACACATGCCCATAAATTTTTATTCCCAAAAAATAACCATGAAAACAAGAGAGAGAAATTTAGTCCTAAAAAGTTGCAAAGAAAACAACAGAGAGGGAGAGAGAGAGAGTCATAAAAAATGGAAAAAATTGAAAAACCAAAAAGAGATATATCAAAAAAAACTACGTACAGAGATATAACAAAAACAAAAACGAGAGAGAGAGAGTGTTTTAAAAGTTTCAGTCAGTTACATTTATACATGCACATACATCTTAACATTTTTTTGCTTCAAAACTTGCAAGATCGATGTAACATTCATCATGTGCACTCATAACACATCTATTGCAAAACATAAAAAAACAAAAAAAATTCTTGATATTACTACTTGAAACTTTACTGTAAAAATATTTGATGTTGCTTAAAAATATACATCTTCCTTTCTTTTAATGGTGAAAGATGTGTCCCGTCTAAAAGACAAATTTTTTTTTTGGTATCAGTGTCACTGTTAGCACATTTTTTTGTTTTTTTTTTTGGGTGAGTCAGTGTAGAGAGGGCACCTACCCTTGATAAGAATTGAGCCTAGGACGTAGCGTTGCAAATTGCCAAGCACTAACCAATTAAGCCTGGCACACCTTTTTTGGTTTATGTAAACATAGTGCATATTGACCCACATGCGCACACACGCCTGTACACAGCTTATGACCAAGTATTAAATAGAAGAACTCAAGCCTACCAGGAGACAATAGAAGGACAAGGAAACCTAGGCATGGAAGGACTTAGAGCTATTTATTACTTGACTAGTAATCGGTTGTCAATTTTTGGAGTACATATTTATGGAGGGTTAAAAGCAAAATCGTTTCAAAAGATTGTCAATTTTTTCCTTGGGATTTGTATGGAGAATTAAAAAGGAAAAATTATAAAAACCCCTCCAAAATCAAGTATTCTATCAACTTAAATGCCAAGTTAATTTTTCTCACTAACGTTTTTGAAAACCTAGCTTTTCTAAAATAAAAAAAAACCCTAACACAAAAACTAGAAATTTTTTGGACGAATATACCCTTCCTGTACTTAAAAAAATTATTTTCACGTCCATTTAAACTTTTAAACCGGACCGGAATAAACAAATGCCGGACTACTCCACTAATTGCCAGACTACACCTAAAAAACGCAGAACTGTGGCAGTTCCAGTGCAATGAAACGCCGAACTGCCCCAAAAAACTGTCAGATTGCACAAAGCTGGACTGAAATACAAAAAAGCCGGAGTGACATGCCCAAGAGCTGGACTGCTCCTCATAATACCGGATTGGGGTAGTTCCAGTGAAGAAAATACCAGACTGTCCTACCAATACGCCGGACTAGACCCCATATAGTGCTAGTCTGGTCTAACACAACGCCGAACTAGGGCAGTGCCAGTGACATGAATCGCCGGACTGACTCACAAATTCACCGGAATGAGCAATGCAGAATTGAGACAAAAAAACGTCGGACTAACATGCCAAAATGCCGGACTATCCCTCATTACGCCGGAATGGGCAGTTCCAGTGACTCTAACACCGGACTGCACAGTTCTTTTGCCGAACTGACAAAACAAAACGTTGGACTGGTCCACAGAATGTTGGACTGGTTTTTCCAGTGAGATCAAACACTAGAGTGAACAAAGACAACCCCGGACCGAATACCCTAAACGTCGGAACGGTCATCAAAATCACCGGATAGGAAATTCCAGTGAGGATAAACACCGGAGCGACCAGCCAAAAGGTTGGATTGCTGCCCTTAACGCCAGACCAACCTTATCGCATTGCCAGAGTGGGTGTTCCATTGATCTAGTCGCCAGACTGCCCCCATAAATTTTCGGAAGATATAGAAACTCGTTTGGCTTCCCCTTGCAATTGTCGGATTGGATTTTCCAGTGAGGTCAATCACCGCATTGACTTAAGAAAATCGTCGGACTGAAGGCCCTAAATGCCGGACTGCCCTTAGAGGGTCGTCGGACTGTCTTTTCAATTGACCAAATGATGGATTGCTCAAATAATTGCCGGACTGACCCAATATTGCGCTGGACTGCTCCTTTAAAGTGTCGACCTGCTCCTAGTGATCGCCGGACCATGCCCTTTAGGTGCCGGACTACCCCTCATGATCGCCAGAGTGCCCCAATATATCACCGGACCACATGGATTTTCATGAATTATATGTGATTTATGATACATTGTAGATGCACATACATATATCCCTGTGATTTCAATGTTTGTCTTCATATACCACTTAAACCACTTAAGTTGCCAAGAAGAAGACATATCTATATATATATCCCTCTGATTTCAATGTTTGATGCTAAGAAGAAGACATGCCACTTAAGAACACAAGTCATTTCAAAGTACAAAAACATTGTAGATGCACATACTCTGATACCCCTTTAAAATACAAAAATTCTTGTGATTTCAGTGTTTGTCCTCAGATGACATACACGAGCCACTTTCAAAGTACAAAAACTATTATAATGGGACATTTCCTTAGCTGACTACTTGATAGAGTAGCTTCAAAGTATAAAAACTATTACAATGAGACATTTCACTAGCTGGCTACTTCAAAGTACAAAAATACATATTAATTGAAAGATACAACTGAATCACTTTCTTCGCCTCAACCATTTTTTGGCCAGCTTGTAATACCCTTTCCTTTTACATCTGCCTGGATATCTCCATCTCTTTGTGATCTTGTATGCCGCCTTAATACCTCCTGTAAGGCTGACACAACTTGAATTTGCAGGCTTCTGCTATTGTCATTTATGTTTTTTGTTCTCTTTTCATCTCCCTCCTCAGTGTCGCTTTCATCATCTCCCTCCTCAGTCTCGCTTTCCTCATCTCCCTCCTCAGTCTCGCTTTCTTCATCTCCATCATCTCTCTCCTCCCTCTCGCTTTCATCATCTCCATCATGTCTCTCTTCGAGCTCGTTTTCACCATCTCCCTCCACCGTCTCCTCGGCATTTATCTCTATAGAAGTATTTTGCAACAGTAAATCATGTGCCACTTGTACGTAATGTCTTGATTCACCTGCTAATACTTCACCCCTAAGTGCAGGTTGTAGCATCCCTATACAGGTTCATCACTGCAGGTAGACAATGAAAAACAAAATCAGAAATTATTTTGAATGCTATTAAGTCAATAAAAAAGAAAATGCACAAATTACATAATATACCAATAACCTCTCGTTATGATGGTCTGCGAGGGAATGTAAATGGGATTGTGACTGCGAAGGGGGGCCATGGGATTATTTCTATAATTTGATTGTGACTGTGAGGGGGGGCACATTAGAGTATTTCTATATCTATGGGGGAACATATTGTATCAGCTCATATATTCATTTGTAGGCATTCTACCATATTTATCCATGTCTGCCTTGACAATGTTGCGTTCTCGTTGACGCCAGTCGCTTATCTCGGCACTCAACTCATAAATCCAACTTGTGGGATGTAAGCTGACCTTTTCCCTCCTATCCCAACAGGAATCGTTTAATACACGATCAAGCGTATAGAACTCTGCAATGTTGAAACATATTAGATATGACCGGCCCAACGTATTTTCTTTACTTAGTATATCTCATGGACTGTACTCCTCATATGGTTGCCAAGTCACCTACAACAAAAGCAAAACACAATAATAACTTATTTGTATTTGTATTTATCTACAATTACATAAACACACTAGCAAATAACAAACCATGTCAATGGAGATGTCATCAAATGTTGTTAATGGGTCTTTCCTACTTGGTTGTTTCTTCCATTTGCAAGCTTTAGGCTTTTCTATAGTGACAGTTGTAGGCTTGCTGCCTAGAGATGGAATATGCTCATATATCCAACACTGCAAAAGAAATAGCTAGAATGTAAAAATATAGCAAGAACCAATTATTTTGAAGCCCAAGGAATTGTAAATAGCACAATATTGACTATAAAAATTAATGAACGATACAAGTTACATGTAATAGTGTTGGTGACCCACTAAAATGTGTATCCCCGTTGATAATGAACGATACAAGAATGCAAGTACTGCTGCACCCCATGCATACTTTCCGGCCTCATCGAAATCTCAAAGCAGTTGCAAGTAACTTGCCAGCGTAGATCTTTGAGATGCATCAGCAAATATAGTTGTGTCGACTAAATACAGGAGATAAGCTCTACTGTGTTAAAGCAATTTTAATTTGATATGTTTTTTCCGTAGTTGCTCAAATTTCGTCCTCAACCAAGTGTGTTTTAGTCGGCTCAACTTATCACCATTAGGGCAATCTCCTAAATACTCCATGATGAAAGCCATGTAGTCTTCAGATCTTATGCATGTTACAGACTCACTTGTCACAGGTATCCGTAATATGTGCCACACAACGTACAAGGTTGGAGTCACATCACCAACACTTAATTATGCGGTATTAGTCACCTTGCACCACTTTCCAATAAAGGCCCTCAGTACACTGCAATCGATATGTGCGACCCCTATGTCTTTCAAGGAAATCAAATTGGTTTTTTCAATCAAAGCTACCTGTCGTGGATCCAGCTCCCATTTTCTCAGGGTCTTAGTTGATTCATTAATACAAAAATTGTTTTTCTTCTTAAATGGATTCAATAAAATATATAAAAAATTATTAACATTATAATAATTGTCTAATTAATGTAAATCATGAACTAAAGTAAATTGAGTATCATACATTTTCCCCTTGTTCCACTTGACGGCTCTGGGTCTTGCATCACTATTATCTATTTATATTATTAGAGTTTAAATGTGCACAACATATGAATTAGCAAAAATAACTACAACTGTAAAATTTAGACTTACAAAAGTACAATAACAACAATCAAATTAAAAAGAGAACTCAAAATGAAAGGGCTGCAAAATTTACATCTGTACAACTACAAGTACAATAACAACAATCACAATACAAAGAAAAGAAAATGTAAATAAAGTGTGCTTCTTTAACCAAAAATAAACACAAATGCAAGTACAATAAAACCAATCACATTAAAAAGAGAAGTCAAAATGAAAGGGCTGCAAAATTTACATTTGTATGACTACAAGTACAATAACATGAATCACATTACAAAGAAACAAAAATGTAAATAAAGTATGATTCTTTAACCAAAATAAATACAACTATAAGTACAATAACAACAATCACATTAAAAAGAGAAGTTAAAATGAAAGGGCTGCAAAATTTACATTTGTACAACTTCAAGTGGGTGCTTTACAAGTTGCCCTATTATGATCAGTTCTTTTGCACCGACTACAATGAATAGGTCATATTGGTATTTCATTTGATTCGATGCGCTTCTTTTTAGGTCGATCAGGGGGGCACCTTGAGTGAGGTGGAAGTACTTTTACTCCCTCTAGATGAAGCTTTCTATGTAAACTATGCCCAGACAAGTCGATCAAGGTAATTGGCATGATAGTTACGAAATATATTTCTCGAAATTTCACAATTATGAAACATTCTTGACAATAGTCAATGGGATCACTATTCATTACTTGAAGGGCTTTACAAGCATGCTTGCAAGGCAAACATGGTATTAGCCAACCCCATCATTCACATTCTCGTGTTATAATATTTACCTTGTAATTTATGCGATCACCTCTAGCTTCATAAACAGCTCCATTTGATGCCACAGTGACTCTCACGGAAAGGGATTGTCTTATGATATTTTTTAGTTTATTTTGTGCTTTTGGGGTAAGTGTTGTAATCCAAGTTTTAGCTTTCAAGTTCCGAGTGGCCATTAATTTCATTATTTGTCTCCTAATCAAGTCAATGTACTAGAGAATTGGCATATCTCGTGCTTCTAGAATCCACTTGTTATATGACTCAGCCACATTAGTTGTTACTTGGTCATATCGATTACCCTTAAACTGTGATGTGGCCCAACGGTTTAGTAAGGCTTCTATGAACAACTAGAATGCGTCCTCAGAAAGTTATATAATTTCCATCAACTTATCAAATTATATAACTTCCATCATCTTATAAAAATACTCTTGGTACCTATATGCTCTACATGCACTGATAAAGGCATATACAATTGCCTTCTTAACATCATTAGGTATGTCTTTTGCTTCTTTCTTGAAATTCTATACTAAATGACGCTCACAGAAGGCATGATGAGCATTCTCAAAGACTTGACAAACAATATCAACTAGATCAGGGTGTCTATCTAATAAAAAAGTAATTTCACGATCTGTCCCAATAGCAACCTTTAACGATTCCATAAACCATAACCAATTATCTGTATTTTCAGCATCCACAATTGCAATTGCAACGGGAAACATTTGTCATTCCCCATCGAGTGAGTTGGCAGCAAGTAGAGTCCCAAGGTAACGTGCCTTCAATGATGTCCCATCGAGAAATATAAGTGGACGACATCCATTTTTGAAGTCATGTATTGACCCGTAAAAACTTAAGAACAATCGACGAAATCTATCATATGGCGATACTTGTCCTGTTGCATAACTACCAGAATTTGTCTCCATCACACAGTTTACATATGCTGATAACTGGTTGTATGCCTCTTCTTGCGAATCATGTATGTCTTTGATGGCTGTTTCTTTTTCTCGTCAATCCTTCCAATAAGGTAATTCTAACCCAAAATCTCGAGACAAATCTCGAGACAAATCACTCTAGCCTTGTAATGTGCAGTGTCACTTAATTCATCCTTGATTAATGATGCTACAAATTTTTGTGAAGATCTTCTCTGTAGATCATTGCTTATCCCAATATTGCATGAGTGATCTTCTATCCATGTTTTGATTATGAAAACATTCATCTTACCAAGCTTCCCAACATATATTTCCCATTTGCATCCTTCACTATTGCATTTTTCCCTTATGCGTTACCCCTTATTTTTAATAAAACGATATGTGAAATGGTTTGCTATATAGCAAACTTGCTAAGGGCTTCTCAAAAATCTTCTAAAGATTCAAACTGCTGCCATATCCTAGAAAGTGCATTCTCCCATATACTAAGCAACCTTGGTGGGATGCTTTGTTCAAAGACTGAGACTAAAACATTAAAGGATTGTGGAGGTCTGACCTCTTCGACTGTCATAGTATTATGTGAAGTACTTCCATCTCTACGTTCACTTCCATCAAACACATAAACAAGCATTTCATTCTCACCTTCATGGACGTTCAACATTCTAATAATATCGTCATCATTATTTAGGTTCACAATAAATCTTTTATTTCTCAGGACAAAGTATCTCAAAGATATTAAGTGAATGTCAAGTGAGAACCGCTCTACTACGAATTTTCACATCTCGTCTAACCAAGTATTACTGTCAATCATAAATGTACATGTATCACCACCAATATAATCCAAAGTCCCATCGACACTTGTTTGGGGTTCTCCACCAAAAATACAATAACCCAATCTCTTTGGGATCGACGATCTTGCTTCAATCTTAAATAGGGAAAGAAAGTGTAGGCCAAGCCACATCAATGGAACATGTGATCACAAACTCAAACCCTGAATTCCCTTAGCAACCCAGTTTGAGGGAGGTGGATTCTCTTTTTGTTAATCCTAAAAACCCTTAGACATAAATCCATAGTTGAGAGACGGGCGAGAGAAGAACTCCACAGCCTAATCCCTTGGCCCCTTTTCACAATATGGGAGAGAGAGAAATCAACCATGTGAAAGAGAGAGAAAGATAAGGTGTAGAGATTTTGGGTAGACACAATCTATTCTTTATAGGCTTGAATAAGATTAGGGTTTCTTAGGTTTTCCTTAGCTTACCTCTTCTTGTGAGTGTTTGAACATATTTTTCAGCACCTTGGTCCCCGGTAGGAAGCAAGTCAATAAAGCCTACAAAACAGTGAAAATTCTTGATAGTCTTAGAATAGCACCAAAATTGGTCAAATCGTCATCAGCACTCCAAAAGACCACCTTCCAAGTTTCGTAGCATTCCGACATGTCTAAAGCAGTGAACACAAAGGAACTTGTTTCGAAAAAATGGCCACTAGCACCCAGAAACTGACCCTATAAATGGAAATACATTTTTCGTGTCTCAAATCACTGTGGGACCACCTCCATTGGATTTGATACGGTCGAAAACCCTTATGGGTCAAGTTTTGGCTTAATCGGACACTTTAGAACAAAGATATGAGTAAAACATTGAAACAGGAGGGGCTGCACACTATTCTCGTGTGGCCTCACTGCACCAAAACACCATTAAAAGTGGCAATTTTTATTGTCACGGGTAGTCACTTTCGGGGCCCATAACTCACTCATTCTAAGTCGGATCGCTCTCAAATTTGGTGAGCCCCAAGACGATGTCCGACAGGGAGAAAAGCTATAGAGAAGTTTTCGATCGATGAAGAAATTACAGAAAATTCAATTGCAATACGCCTCGCTTGATGGACCAAATCAAGACGTGCAACAGATCAACGCAACACCAATTCCATTGTGTGCATAAGGTCCAGGGCTATCATTGTTCCGAACCCCGTACATGATGGAAGGTCAGATTTCATGCACGAAGCCGATGAAGTAACTAAAATTCTGACCACCGGATTTTAGATTCCGGCCAAAACTCAAAAGTTGTGAAATCTTTGTTCAAGCTCCAAATCGTGCCACGTTTGTTGCCATGCTATCATGACGGCATGCTTTGTGTACTACGACAAAATAATTATAGAAAATCATCAAGGAATGAGCGCACTATCGATCCGAAGTTTTCAAGATTCAAACAAATTTCAAGTCTCATGATCATGGCTAAAAAACATGATTCATGACTCGAAGTTGATATCAAAAAGATCGCCATACCAAGCCTTATAAGAAAACAATAATTTTTCAATCAAACAGGCTTCATAGCAACCCCGGGTCAACCATGGAAGATCATGCAGGTTCTCGGGCAGCAGCAGGGACTGTTCTGAAATTCCACACATTGATAGGCAGGGGCAAAACAATCCTTTTGCACCCATTTTTAGAATTTATTTTAATTCAATTAAGTCTTAATTTTCAGCAATTAGGTCTAATTTTGATCAATCTACCCATGTTTGGGCACAATTCTATATAAACAAGCACTGCCTCATTGTAAACAAAACCCCTTGGCCTTCAGTTGATGGTTTGAAGATTGAATAAAAATTTCAATTCCTTGCTTGAGCTTGTGAGTGCATCTGGGGGAGAGAGAGAGGAGAGAGAAGAAAATGGTTGGTACCCTTCAGGCAGGCAACATTTTCTCTCATTCTTTTCTCTCTTTCTCTCTCTTCTTTCTCTCTTTCTCTTTTTCTCTCTCTTCTCTCCCTCTTTCTCTCTTTCTCTCTTCCCTGTCTCTTCTCTCTCTTTCTCTCTCTCTCTTTTCTCTATCTCTTTCTCTTTCTTCTCTTCTCATCTTTATCTCCATTCGTCCCCTTCTGATACAACCGGTGAGGCTTAACACTGGTTGGTCTTCTCTCTCTCTCAGTCTGTGGGACCTAACACCGGCTGCGCTTTCTCTCTCTTCCTTTGTCAGTCGACGGGACTTAGCATCGGTTGGTCTCCTCTCTCTCTCTTTGTCAATATGCAAGACTTAGTGCCGACTAAGCTTTCTCTCTCTTCTTGTGTCAATCGGCGAGGCTTAGCATAGGTTGGTCTCCTCTCTCTGTCTTTGTCAATCGGAGAGACCTAGCACCGACTAGGCCTTCTCTCTCTTCCTCTATCAGTCGACGAGACTTAGCGTCGATAATTTTTCTCTCTCTTCCTCTGTCAGTCTGTGGGACTTAGCGTTGATTGGTATTCTCTCTCTTCTTCCATCAGTCGGTGAGGCCTAGCGTCTATTGATCCTCTCTCTCCTCTTCCATCAGTCGGTGAGGCTTAACACCAGTTGATCTTCTCTCTCTTCTTCTGTCAGTCGATGAGGCCTAACACCGATTTGTCTTCTCTCTCTTCTTCTATCAGTCCGCGAGACCTAGCGTCGGTTGGTCTTCTCTCTCTTCTTCTATCAGTCGGCGAGGCCTAGCACCGGTTGATCCTCTCTCTTTTCTTCTATCAGTTAGTGAGGTTTAACATCAGTTGATCCTCTCTCTCTTCTTTTATCAGTCGGTGACACCTAGCACCGGTTGGTCTTCTCTCTCTTCTTCTATCAGTCAGTGAGACCTAGTGCCGGTTGGTCTTCTTTCTCTTCTTCTATCAGTTAGCGAGGCCTAACGCTGATTGATCCTCTCTCTCTTCTTCTATCAGTCGGCGAGGCCTAGCGCTGGTTGGTGATCTCTCTCTTCTTCTATCAGCCGGCGAGACTTAGCACCAGTTGGTCTTCTCTCTCTTCTTCTATCAGTCGAGGAGACCTAGCACTAGTTGATCTTCTCTTTCTTCTTCTATCAGTCAGCAAGACTTGACGTTATCTTCTCTCTCTCTTCTTTTTTCAGTTGGCGAGACTTAACACTAATTGGTTCTCTTCCTCTCTTCTCATCTGACACAGTTGGCTTCCTCTCTCTCTCATCTCTTGAAACAGTCGGCAATGTCTAACGCCGACTACACCTCCTCTTCCTTCTTCTTCCTCCTCCCTTCCTTCTTCTCTCTCCTTACGTCTATTCCCTTCTTCTCTTATCCATTCCTCTGTTACTCTTTCGTTCCATCAAGAGGGATTAAGGTTAGCATCTCATGGCAGTCTTGTTGTCTAACCGTAATATTGTTGTGCCGAGTTCGCATGACCCCCTTTACTGCCACGACAGACCGACCATCGTGCTTAGCTAATCGATATTGGTAATAACGTCTAATAGTAATCCCGTGAGCCGGTCTCAGTTACTAAGCCCATTTCGCTACCAAGTTACGTCAATTATCCACCAGGCTAGTCACTGCTCCGATCTTCTCGCTTAGTCGAATTCTTCTCTCCCCCCATCTTTCTTTCTTCTTTTTTAATACACATTCTTACGTATGTTCATCAAAGAGAAAGAGGGTGAGACCTGACCCACCTGTCCCATAACCTTTGCCATATATGTGTGTGATTGCAGAAAATAAGAAGAATAGGAGCCAAGGGAGGCGACTCCGAACCAATTTCATTACTGGGGGGACTTTTGTCCTGATCTAAGAGGGTGCCCACGTGAGTCAGTCCGAGTAAGTCCCGAACCCACCTTTAAATTCCTCGCTCACCGGTTGGTAACACCTTCCCTCGTTTTCAAATGGAGTTCCCAAGAGAGCGCTCTCACAAACGTCCCAGGTCTCTCCTGAAACTCGAGATGCCTGCCACCCGATTCTTCAGAGATCTGGAGGGCGAGATCGAGGGACCTAACCAGCTTGGCGACTCTACTAAGGACTTACTATCCCTTAGTTGGATCGTTCTTGTTTGGCTAGTCTCTTCTTTTATTATCTGCTTTCATTCTCTTTTCATATTCACTTATGGCTGCTAGGTTCTGTAACCCATTTATCCAGATCGGGGATTTTCCTATCCCCTTATTTGAGAGTGTCCCTAGGGAACGAGGTCCCTTGGTGAAGGTCCCTCACTCCCCATCTCTTCGCTCTGATGGAAACTCCACCAAGGCGCCTTGCATGGGCGACACTTATGTTGCCCCACACAGCATGCACCTAGCCACCGACAAGTCACTTGTTGGTCGTATTCCTGAGGTACGTCGGAAGGCAGCTCCATCCCTTTTTGGGAAAGGCAAGCAAGCTGTCATTACTTCTGCTGGTCGCCATAAGGCTACCCCCCACATTCCTACACCGTTGGTCTCTATCCCTAGACGCTCAACACATCGAGGCAGAAACCCTACGGTCATCACCCCTCACACACACCACAAGGCTCGTGGATCACCCACTTGAGTCACACCTCGGGGCAACCCTTCTGTTGCCTCGAGACCGTGTTCAAGATCGAACCTTCCATGGTTAGATCCTGCACATGCTACTTATGTGCATTTCACTACTCGGGGGAACGCCATTATTGCGCCAACCCGAGTACACAGGAGACGACCTTTTCATTCTCCTCCTATGCACACACAAGCGCACCCTGTAAGGGACAGACTTGCACCTATTCTCTTACAGACACCTGCTTGTAGTTCTTGGCCTCTTAAGGGTAGATTACCTACATGAGCTCGGATGAATGCCCAGGTCCCCCGTGATCCTTCTTCAAGGGGCGCATACGCGTAGCCATCTTAGGTGTCCCCTCGCCCTCAACTCAAGCGTCCTCATGAGTTGACCGTGCTCCCGCCTGCTCCTCCTTTATCGAGCAAGCACCTTCAGCATTGGTACTCAAAGGTTTTTTGCAAGAGTACCATCCTGAACCAGCCCCAACACTTTGGTCATGTCTCTGGAGCTCATAAGAGAGCTTGGGGCATACACCTCACGGAAGATCGAGTCCTTCATCCTCTCCGCCCCAAGATGACTCCAGTTCCTAGCCCTCATCCATTGTCGCACCTGATGGAGGAAGAGTTGACCAGCCACAACCTAGATCGCAGTTTTGGTGCGAGATCCATCAAAACCTCGAAACTAAATGCGATAAAGGTCTACGAATTTTGACTAGGGAGGTGACCAAGGCAGTCAAAATAGTCAATTTTAACGACCCTCTTCACCTGAATCCCTTCTACCCCCTTCAGACGATGAAGCCTGAAGAACAGCTCAATGAGCCCTGTGCTATGGTTACTATCGCAGAAGAAAACCCAGTCACTCAACAGCCACAGTCCCAAGACCTTCATGAACCGACTCCTCATCCACGGTTCCAAGACCGTTGAGAACCGTTCCAAATGTGATTTGCGTACAAAATTCAAGTTTAGTCAGGGCATGTTGACCCATTACTGACTGACCTATCATGTACGAATCGTCAAGAGCGCAAACCCTCTGTTGCCACTAACGTCGACCCCCATAATGAAACGATTAGCGTAATGGTCGTAGGCAGGCTCAGCGATGCCCAGGAGGATCGCATGAACAAGTTCGAGGATATGGTGCATGCGATGATGGAAAAGATCGATCATATTGACGATGCACGCCAGTTGGCTAACCATGAGACCAATTCCCATCACTCTGATGGTATACCTCCACGACAGCCTCCTCCATCTACCTCACAGAACAATTATGTCCCTCATTCGATTTCTCAGTCAGATATTAATGCTATGGTCACCCATAGCCTAAAGAACAAACAAATTCCGGGCATAATGGGTGCGACGCCTTATCAAAGACCATATCCTTCCTACATTGATCAGGTCTCGTTCCCCTCATACTATAAGAAAGGGAAGTTTCCTCTATTCAGCAGAACCACCTCCCCAAACTAGCATAGCGCCCACTTCCAGGCAGCATGTCGAGAAACAGCAGCTGACAGAAGACTCCTTCTCCTCCAGTCGTTGAGACCCTTGATGGCCTAGCATTCCAATGGTATGCCGGACTTCCTCCAAACTCGGTGCGTACATGAGAGGAGATCGAGAAACTGTTCTATCAACGCTTCTATGAGGTCGAGAGAGAAGTTCAAACCATCAAGCTTCTCACCTTGACTCAAGACCCTGATGAGCCCGTAGATCAATTCATATCAAGATGGAAAAACTTGGCTTCCCGCCATCCTAATCCTATGCTCGAGAAGGAAGCAGTCCAATCTTGCGTACGAAACATGCGACCTGAAATCGCTCTACATGTCGAGGCATCAAATCTGACCTCCATGTCAGAGTTGATCTCTAAATCAGCTTGCATAGAAAGTTTTTCACGCCATCATGGTGGGGCACAACAACCATCTACAAGTTCAGCGAGCAATCAGGGTAATGGTGGATCTCGAAATAACACGCGGGGCAACCAACAGAAAGAGGTACTTAGTGCAGTTGTTATGGTCACTGATTCAAAGAAGGCTCCCTCCCAAACTTTGGACCTCTCTAAAGAGGTATGCACGTCGAAGGTAACACCCCAAGTACGCAAGCAGCAACAGTCGTACAATCGGGTACCTCCACCAGCCAACTTTGATCGAAGTGATTATTTCACTATGCATAAGAATAAGGTATATCCCTTCGAGAAAGAATGGTTCCCTGTATTGTTCCAGTTATTAATGGAGCAGAATATGATCCAGTTTCTAGAAACTAGGCTCCTTGAGCAATCTGGCCTTGACACTTAGGCAAATTATTGTGCCTACCATTGAAGGATCAATCATCCCATAGATGACTGCTACACGCTGAAGGATATCATTGAGGCCCTGATTCTGAAAGGTCAGATAAAGCTTGAAGATTTAAAAAAGGCCTTCGGGCCAGCTGAGGCCTCCCATGTCGTAACCATTCAAGAGGAGGACGAAATTCTTGGTATCCTCTATACCCTCTTCATTAATCACACTAAAACAGGCAACGCTACCCCACCACCTTGCTAAGGGGACTGAAGATCGTTGGTGCCCATTCCATCAAATAAGAGGTCGTTATTTATCAAAATGCACAACTTTCCTTGATATATTCACAGAGAAGATACGAGAGTGTCAAGAATTTTACAATCTCCCCGTAACTGATCCCCAAATCACTTCTTCGGGGCAAGAAGATCTCACAATCCAGGACCGTCCTATCAATGACTCAGACTCTGCAGAACCCTCGACTTCCTAGCCATGGATGATCTACCATGGTCGAAGCAGACTCAAGTCTTTGAGGAGAGAAGTGGTTCGCCAAGCCAGCGCTGATGGCAAACCCAATGAGATAAATCAAATAGCACCTCAGAAAACAAGAAAAAGACAAACACCAATGGCTACTCGCAGAAGAAACAAGACCGCTCAACCCACAGTCGAGCAGGAATTTCTCAAGCCCCTTCCTCCATTGCCAACTTTGCTGGACTTCATCCTCAGCAAGATCCTTTTTCCTTCTTCATTCTGTCAAGAAGACGTCCCCGTGCCATCTTCCACTCAGCAAACATCCGATGAGGGTGACGACCCTAAAAGCACTCCTCAGCCGTCTAAGCAAGGAAAAGACCTAAAAGATCCCCTGCAACTGTCCAATCCAAGTGATGACATAAAAAGCTGCCCAGATCGGTCTGATGAGGGGAACAACCTTAAAAGTCCCCCACTTTCTAACCCTTCTACACCTTCTTCTCCTGCTTCTCATTCTCTTTCTTCTATGTCTTCTTCAGGCACGACCTTGATGTGCTTAGACTCTGAGGCTCTCGACCGGGAATTCGAAGGAATAAATATAGCAAGACGCAGCGGAAGCGATTGAGAAGGCACAGGCAGTAGGATTCCCAACAATTGTTGATGCCCTGGCAGCTAAAGCTATGGCAGAGCCACCTACCACAAAGAAGAGCAAGAAGTCGTAGCCAAAGAAGCCCCAGTGGCCCCCTGAGCCTAACTTTGAGCAAAGATTGAGAGAGTCGAGGGGGTGAAGTTTCTACTCTCAGGAAACTTGCCACATGATACAAGTCTATGAAGCACCAACCCGTGTGGACCAAACACTTCAGATAGCTGCTCAACGGCCGAGTGATTCGCATTGACATTGTCCTTGCACTATAATCATTGAATCCCAAATTCCTTGCGATCTCCAAGACAAACTCCTGCAGTCCGTGAAACAACCCCTATTTATGGAAGACCCTTCCCTTCCTCAAACGTCGAAAGATACAAAAATTATAATCCACTATGAGCCTCTATCAGAGGCAAAGATGTCAGGATCATGGGTCTCTGCATTTGAGGTCAATCAAAAGATCCCTGAAAAAAACGATGAAGAGTTGCAAGAGATTCCATAAGAATTGGAAGAAGGTGGTCAGGCCACAGTTGACGAACTCGAAGAAATAAATCTTGGAGATGAAGCGGACCCCAGACCAACCTTCATTTCAACAAGAATGTCTCTAGACGAGAAAGAGGAGTTCATTGCCTTCTTGAAAACGATTCGGGATGTCTTTGCTTAGCATTATCATAAGATGCCTGGTTTAAACCCTCAAGTCTTCGTTCAGCGTCTTGGCATTGATCCGATTGTCAAACCTTTCAAATAAAAATCAAGAAGGTTCAGGTCTGGTCTTGAAATGCAGATAGATGCTGAGATCACCAAACATAGACAAGTAGGTTTCATCCTTGAAGTCAAGTACCCGAAATGGCTACCAAATGCCGTTTCGGTCAAGAAGAAGAATGGTCAATTCAGGGCATGATTTGAATACCTCTTATCCCAAGGATGACTTCCCGTTGCCATTCACCGATATGCTCATCGCCTCCACAGCTCATTGTCAAATCTTTTCCTTCATGGATGGATACTCCGGGTATAATCTGATAAGGATGACGCGTGAAGATGAAGATGCCACAACATTCTTAATTTCGAAAGGGGTCTTCTGTTACACAATGATGCCTTTTGGATTAAAGAATTTCAGCTCCACATATCAGAGAGCAATGACGACCATTTTTCGAGACATGATGCATAAAGAGGTGGAGTGCTATGTGGATGACTTGGTGGTAAAATCCAAAGAGAAGGATGCTCATATGAGAGATCTTGAAAAGTGTTCAAACGCTTACTTCTCCATCAGCTAAAAATGAACCCGCTGAAATGCGCTTTTGGCATGCGTTCAGGAAAATTCTTAGGGTTCATCGTTAGACATCAAGGGCTTGAAGTTGAGCCAGTTAAGATCAAGGCAATTCAAGAAATGTCGTCACCGACTTCACTTCGAGAACTGCGCCCCCTCCAAGGGCAACTGGCATACATTCACAAGTTCATCTCGAACATCCCGGGTAGTTGTAAACCTTTTACATACTAAAGAAAGATACACCATTCATCTGGGATGAAGCTTGTCAGGCAGTCCTTGACAACATCAAACATTATTTACTCAACCCTCTAGTACTCTCTACACCAGTATTGGGAAAGCCCCTCATTCTATATGTGACTGCTTTAGACGAGTCACTTAGAGAATTGTTGGCACAAAACAATGAAGAGGGAAAGGAAACTGCATTATATTACCTCAGCCTCCAGAGCCTTTACACCCTACGGTTGCGTCATGGCCCTTCTCACAATAGGGTATGGACATCTTAGGGCCTATTTACCCCCCTTCCGCAATGGGCCTCAATCCATCCAACGTGTATGTCAAACATACAAGCCAGATACCTCATCTGATGTGTATGTCGAACATATGACGTAAGATCCATTTGACGTGTATATCAAACATACAAGAGGAGCTGCCTTGGCAAGGAGCTGGCCTATGATGGAAAGCATGCCCTGTTCACAGTGGATGCCCTTCCACAGAACAACATGGACGTCATTGTTGTCCTGGAGGATTTGGCTTCCAACAGGTACCACATGCCACGCCCCATCCTTTGCCACTTTTTATCGGTCCATGAACATCGTCGTACGTAGATCATCGTAGAGCGTCGCGAACCCCGCACGTGACTTACCGCTATACGCGAGCGTATTTCTTCCCATCGTGATAAGCCACATGTGCTGACGAGCACCGACTGAATCTAGTGCCGGTTGTGCTCTCCAAAGGCCAGCACCGGTTGTGCTCCAAGCCCTTAGCGCTGGTTGCCTTTCTTGAGGTTCAGCGTCGGTTGTGTCGGCACTACAAACCATCAGCGCCGGTTGCCTCAGCATCAGTTGCACTTTTGTTAATGTCGGCTCTGTCGCGACTATTTGCCTCCCTAGACTCCTCATTTTTCAAAACTTAAGTTTTCATACCTCCTTAATGGTCACACTATTTCCAAGGACGAAGGCCAAACCGTCACCAATCATACGCCTTCCCCACGACGATTGACCTCCTACAATCATATGGTCACCTCCTGCGACAGTTCGTCTCCCACCGAGACTTTTCCTCTACGGCCAGAAACCCACTGAAGAACTTTTCCGCTTGTGTTTTTGGCTTGAGTGTCACCAGAACCTCACCAAAAAACTCCTGCAAACTTCTCCTAAGTCTCTGGAAACTTCTGCAACACCACGAGTAGTGCCGAGAAACTTTTACAATTGATGAGAAACCCCTAAAAATCCTACCAGAAAGGAAAAACTACACCCGGAATTCCTCTCTTCCGCGGAAAACTTCCCGGAGGATTCTTCTCTCCATGCTACTCTCTCTGCAACTTCGTCAATTCTGGGCAAAGTCCACACGCTGAAGGTTTTCTCTATAAGACACTTGCCGAAATCCTACTGTTTGCCGAATAATCTTCCCTACAAAGCTCGAGGTGAAGTCTTACTGCTTGTCGGAACTTCAACTGGGCACACCCTCTCCTCACTGTTAAAGAAATTGTTGCTTAAGTTTCTACTCTTGGTGAAAAATAAGGTAAAACGAGATTTTACCCCCTTATAGACTACGCTGCCCTCAAATGCCCCTCACGAACTCGAAATTCCAGTTGTGTCCAAGGGAAGACAAGCAACGACAAGCCTGGGTCGGGCCTCGATTTGAGGCCCAAGGAAACTCTCATCCCCAACGCCGATTGACTTAGCGTCGAGTGTAAATTTCAAAACGACCTTAGCACCGAGTGAGTTTCCAAATACAACCCTAACGTTGGTTGACTTAGCGCCAGGTGTTTTCAAATACAACCTTAGCGCCCGTTGACTTAACGTCAGGTGGTTTCTAGAAACGACCCTAGAGTTGGTTAACTCAGCGTCAGTTGTCTTCAGATAATACCACAGGTCATTCACAATGCCAGCATAATCTTTAACCCAGTGCCGGTTATGTTGTGAGAACTCAGCACCGGTTGAATATTCGTAATAAAGCATCATCGCTACACATGAAGCCTGTCGTATTTCAAGCAGTGTATGCCCTACCACTATCCCTAATGGAGTTGTGTACCCAAAGCCAGGACGTGTCATCCCTAGTGGACTTGCACCCAAGCCGTTGCACCTAAACCGTGACTTCCCCAATGAAGTTAGGAGTTGTCCCTCATCCCCCACTAGGAATCACACCCATACTGTGGCCCATCGTCCCCAGTGAAGGTAGGGTCATTCTTACTTCCCCAATCCCTAGTGGGTCAGCTTCACACTACGCTACCTTACCCCCAAGAAGTCTGGTTACCTGTTATAGAGTCTCATCTTTCACCTAGAGAGTACGCTTACCCCCTTTAAAACCACATCGAGTCCACTTCTGCTGGTCATCCTTCGTTAGGCCACAATTTTCATCTGAGCCTTCAATTTGTGAATGATCTTAGCCATTTTATCCCAAGGGAGTCGGATTACCATCCACATACCTATTCTGTATCAAGCTCCACCTACATCGTGACCTACACCTCAGTCCATACTGCATGACCCTAAAATGCTCAGCCTCAGTCCGAGCTGTACGACCATAGACTGCACAACCACAGTCCAAACTGCATGACCCTAAACTGCTCGGACACGGTCCATACTGCATAACCCTAAACTCCTCAACCTCTGTCAATACTGCATGACCTTAAACTACTCAACCACTGTCCATACTGCATGACCCTAAACTTCTCAGCCTGAGCCCATACTACATAACTATAAACTGCTCAGCCTCAGTCCATATTTCATAACACTAAACCTCTATGCCTTGGTCCATACTGCATGACCCTAAACTGCTCAGCCTTGGTCCATAGTGCATGACCCTTAACTGCCCAGCCACGGTCCGTACTGCATGACCCTAAACTACTCAGCCTTGGTCCCTACTGCATCATCGTAAACAGCTCAGCCTCGGTCCATATTGCATGACCCTAAACTGCTCAACCTTGGTCCATACCGCATGACCCAAAATTGCTCAGCCACGGTTCGTGCTGCACGATCCTAAACTGCACAGCTTCGGTCCATACTACATTATCCTAAAATGCTCACCCTCGATCCACACTGAATAACCCTAAACTGCTAAGCCACGATCCATACTGCAAGACTCTAAACTGCTCTGCCTAGGTCCTACTGCATGACCCTAAACGGCTCAGCCACGGTCCATACTGCATGACACTAAAGTACTCAACCTCGGTTCATACTGCATGACCCTAAACTGCTTAACCTTGGTCCATACTGCATGACTCTAAACTCCTCAGTCACGGTCCATACTGCATGACCCTAAACTCGTCAAGCTCGGTCCATACAGCATGACTCTAAACTGCTCAGCCTCTGTTCGTACTGCATGACCCTAAACTTCTCAACCTCAGTCCAAATTGCATGACCCTAAACTGCTCAGCCAAGGTTCGTACTGCATGACCCTAAATTGCACAGCCTCGATCCAACTGCATGACCCTAAACTACTCAGTCATGGTCCATACTAGATGACCCTAAAATGCTTAGCCTCGGTCCATACTGCATGACCCTAAACTGCTCAGCCACAATCCATATTGCATGACCCTAAATTACTCAGCCACAGTCCATACTACATGACCCTCAACTGCTCAGCCTCAATCTGTGTTCCACAACCCTAAACTGTAAAACCTCGGTCTGTGCTGCATGACCCTAAACTTTATAGCCTCAGTCCATGCTGCACGACACTAAACTGCACAGCCTCGGTCCATGCTGCCCGATCCTAAACTGTAAAGCCTCGGTCCATGCTGTACGACCCTAAACTGCACTCGGTCCATACTGCATGACGCTAAACTGCTCAGCCTCGGTCCATGCTAGATAACTCTAAACTGCTCAGCCTCGTTCCATACTTGACTACCCTAAACTACTTCGCCTCGATCCGTGCTGGACAACCAAAAACTGCACATTTTCGGTCCGTGCTGCACGACCCTATACTATATAGCCTCGGTCCATATTGCATGACTCTAAACTGCTCAGCCTTGGTCCATACTAGATGACACTAAACTGCTCAGCTTGGGTCCATACTACATGACCCTAAACTGCTCAACCACGGTCCGTACTGCATGACTCTAAACTACTCTTCCACGGTCCACACTGCATGACCTTAAACTACTTCGCCTTGGTCCATACTTCATGACCCTAAATTGTTCGGCCTCAGTCCATACTGCATGACCCCGAACTGCTCAGCCTCGATCCATATTGCATCACCCTAAACTGCTCAGCCTCGGTCCCTACTGCATGACTATATACTGCTCAGCCTCAATCCACTCTGCATGACCTTAAACCTCTATGCCTCGGTCCATACTGCATGACCCTAAACTGTTCAGCCATGGTCCATGATGCATGACCCTAAAGTGCTCAGCCACAGTCCCTACTGCATGACCGTAAACTGCTCAGCCACGATCCTACTTCATGACTGTAAACTGCTCAGCCTCGGTCCACAATGCATGACCTTAAACT
>NW_006498846.1:2514850-2530586 GCF_000471905.2 Amborella trichopoda
GGTCCGAGTTGCATGACCCTAAACTACACAGCCTCGGTCCGAGCTGCACGACCCTAAATTGCAAAGCCTTGGTCCATGCCGCACGACCCTAAATTGCACAAGCTCGGTCCGTGCTGCACGAACCTAACTTGCACATCCTCGGTCCGAGCTTGAAGACCCAAAACTGCACAACCTTGGTCCATAATGCATGACCCTGAACTGCTCAGCCTCGGTCTATACTGGATGACCCTTAACTGCTCAGTCTCAGTCCGTGCTGCACGACCGTAAACTGCACAGCCTCGGTCGATTCTACATGGTCCTAAATTGGTCAACCTCGGTCCATATTGCATGACCCTATATTTATCAGCCTCGGTCCGTGTTGCATGACCCCAAACTGCTCAATATTGCATGACCCTAACATGCTCAGCTCGGTCCATACTGCATCACACTAAACTTCTCCTCCTTGGACAGTGCTGCATGACCCTAAGCTGCACAGCCTCAGTCTGTGCTGCAATACCTTAAACTTCGTAGCCTCGGTCCGTACAGCATGACTCTAAACTGCTCAGCCTCGATCCATACTGCATGACCCAAAACTGCTCAGCCACGATCCATACTGCATGACCCTAAGTTTCTCAACCACTGTCCAAACAGCATAGCCCTAAACTACTCAGCCACGGTCCATACCACATGACCCTAAACTGCTTAGCCTCGATCTATGTTGCACAACCCTAAACTGCATAGCCTCGGCCTGTGCTGGACGACCCTAAACTACACAGCCTCGATCCAATATGCACGACCCTAAACTACATAGTCTCGGTCCATGCTTCATGACCCTAAACTGTACAGCCTCTATCCATGCTGCACAACCCTAAACTGTACAACCTCAGTCCATGCTGCACGACTCTAAACTGCACAACCTCGATTCGTGCTGCACGACCCCAAACTACACAGCCTCGGTCCGAGCTACACGACCCTAAAATGCACAGCCTCATCCGTGCTGCAAGACCCTAAACGACACAGCCTCGGTCTGAGCTGCACGACCCGAAATTGCACAGCTTTGGTCCTTGCTGAACGACTCTAAACTGCACAACCTCGGTTCGAGCTGCACGACTCTATACTGCACAACCTCGGTCAATGCTGCACGACCCTAAATTTCACAGCCTCGATCAGGTCTACACGAACCTAAATTGCACAGCCTCAGTCCGAGCTGCATGAGCCACAACTGCACAGCCTTGGTCCTTACTGCATGACCCTAACAGCCTCATTCTATACTGCATGACCTTAAACTGCTCACCCTCGGCCTATGCTGCGCGACCCTAAACTGCACAGCCTTGATCCATACTGAATGACCCTAAACTGCTCAGCCTCGGTCCATACTACATGACCCTATATTGCTCAGTCTCGGTCCGTGCTGCACGACCCTAAACTGCTCAGTATCAGTTTATATTGCATGACCCTAAACTGCTCAACCTCGGTCCATACTACATGACCCTAAACATCTCTGCCTCGGTCCATGCTACACCACCCTAAATTGCACAGCCTCTGTCCATGCTGCACGACCCCAAACTCTGCAGCCTCGATCCTTACTGCATGACCTTAAACTTCTTAGCCTCAGTCCATACTGCATGACCCTAAACTGCTTAGCCTGGGTCCATACTGCATGACTCTAAACTGCTCAGCCTCGGTTCATGCTGCACGACCCTTTACTGCACTGCCTCGGTTTGAGCTGCACGATAGTAAACTGTACAGCCTCGTCCGTGTTGCACTACCCTAAACTGTACAGTCTAGGTCCGAGCTGAAAGACCTAAATAACACAGCCTCGGTCCATGCTGAATGACCCTAAACTACACAGCCTCGGTCTGAGCTGCACGACCCTAAACTGCATAGCCTCGATCCATGCCGCACGACCCTAAATTGCAGGACACTAAACTTCTCAGGCTCGTTCCATGCTGCACGACCCTAAACTTCATAGCCTCGATCCATACTGAATGATCATAAACTGGTCAGTATCAGGTTATACTACATGACCTTAAACTGCTCTGCCTCGGTCCATACTGCATAAAGTTCTTTGCCTCGATCCATGATGCACGATCCTAAACTGCACAGCCTCGGTCCGTGCTGCACGACCCTAACTAACACAGCCTCGGTCCATGCTGCACGAACCTAAACTGTATAGCCTCAGTCCGAGCTGCCTGAGCCAAAACTATACAGCCTTGGTCCATAATGCATGACCTTGAACTGCTCAGCCTCTCGTTATACTGCATGACCCTAAATTGCTCAACCTCGGTCCGTGCTGCACGACCCTAAACTGCACAGCCTCGATCCATAATACATGACCCTAAACTGCTCAGCCTCGGTCCATATTGCATGACCCTATACTGGTAAGCCTCGGTCCATGCTGCATGACCCTAAACTGCTCAGTATCGTTTCTTACTACATGACCCAAAACTACTCAGCCTAGGTCCATAGTGCATGAACCTAAACTTCTCCACCTCGTTCCGTGCCGCACGACCCTAAACAGCACATCTTTGGTCTATGCTACATGACCCTAAACTGTTCAGCCTCGGTCGATACTACATGACCCTGACTTGCTCAGCCTCGGTCCATACTATATGACCCTAAACTGCTCAGCCAGTCAATACTGCATGACTCTAAACTGCTCGACCATGGTCCATACTGCATGAACTTAAATTGCTTAGCCTAGGTCCATACTGCATGACCCTAAACTGGTCAACCTCAGTCCATACTCCATGACCCTAAACTGCTCAGACTCGATCCATACTGCATGACCCCTTAACTGCTAAGCCATGGTCCATACCGCATGACCCTAAACTGCTCAGCCTCAGTCCATACTACATGACCTTATACTGCTTAGCCTCAGTTCATACTGCAAGACCCTAAACTGCTCAGCCTTACTCCTTACTGCATGACCCTAAACAGTTCAGCCCTGGTCCATGCTGCATGACCCTAAACTTCACAGTCTCGGTCCGTACTGCATGACCCTAAACTGCATAGCGTCGATCCATACTACATAACTCTAAACTGCTCAGCCAATGTCCTTACTACATGTCCCTCAACTTCTCAGCCTCGGTCCATACTGCATGACCCTAAACTGCTCAGCCACAGTCCATACTACATGCCCCTAAACTGCTCAGCCTCGGTTCATACTACATGACCTGAAACTGCTCAGTCTCGGTCTGTACAGCATTACCCTAAACTGCTCAGCCTCCATCCATACTGCATGATCCTAAACTGCTCAGCCTCAATCCATACTACACAACCCTAAACTGTATAGCCTCGGTCAGAGCTGCACGACCTTACAGTGATCTTCCGTGTTCCAAGCTCCACGGCCTTAAACTATACAGCTTCGATCCATGCTGCACGAACCTAGACTACACATCTTGGTCTAAGCTGCACGACCCTAAACTATACAATCTCGGACCGTGCTGCATGGCCCTAAACTGCACACCCTCGGTCCATGTTGCACGTGCCTAAATTGCATTGCCTCGGTACGAACTGCATTGCCTCGGTCCATGCTGCACAACCCTAAACTGCATTGCCTCGGTACGAACTGCATTGCCTCGGTCCATGCTGCACGTGCCTAAACTGCATTGCCTCGGTCCATGCTGCACAGCCTCGGTCTATGTTGCATGACCCTAAACTGCACAGCCTCAGTCCATGTTACACGACCCTAAACTGCACAGCCTCAGTCCAAGCTACAAGATCCTAAACTGCACATCCTCGATCCGTGCTGCATAAGCATAAACTGCACAGCCTCGGTCCGAGCTGCACGACCCTAAACTGCATACCCTCGGCCTGTACTACACGACCCTAAACTGCACAGCCCCAGTCCATGCTGCATGGTCCTAAACTGCACAGCCTCGGTCCATGTTGCACCACCTTAAACTGTACAGCCTCGGTCTGAGCTGCACGACCCTAAACTGCACAGCCTCGGTCCATGTTGCATGACCCTAAATTGCACAACCTCGGTCCATGTTTCATGACCCTATACTGCACAGCCTCGGTCCATACTCCATGACCCTAAACTGCTCAGCCTCGATCCATACTGCATGACCCTAAACTGCTTAGCCACAGTCCATATTGCATGACCCTAAACTACTCAACCTCAGTCCATACTACATGACCCTAAACTGCTCAGCCTCGGTCCATACTGCATGACCCTAAATTGCTTAGCCTCGGTCGATACTGCATGTCCTTAACCTGCTCAGCCTCGGTCCATACTGCATGACCTTAAACCACTCATCTTCGGTCCATTCTGCATCACCCTAAACTGCTCAATACCATGGTAAACTATATGACGTTAAACTGTAGCAGAGGTCTAGTTGCATGACCTTAAGCTGCATGGTTCTAGTTGTATGACTTTAAACTGCATAACCATGGTCCAGTTGTATGACCTTAAACCATAGTACATGTCTTAGCTGCATGACGATAAATGGCTCAGCACCATGGTCTGAACTATATGACCTTAAACTGTAGCGGAGGTCTAGTTGCATGACCTTAAACTGCATGGTCCTAGTTTTATAACTTTAAACTGCATCACCACGGTCTAATTGTATAACCTTAAAACCATGGTGCAAGTCCTGGCCGCATGACAATAAACTGCTTCGCGCAGGTCCCGAAGGCATGACCATAAACTCATCACCACATACACGCACATGCCTTTTCGTGCACGTTCACGTACGCCTTCTCTAACCTACCTGTTAGTGTGCACGCACCACCTTCATTACCTCCCGAGTAAGTTCATTCCTTTCATCATCCTACATCATTCCCCAGTGAGTCTTACCCATGCTCACAAAACGACGAAGCATCCCGCCATCCATACTCGTCGTAAGTTAGTGGGTCACCATCATCCACTCACATTTCATATATCGTCGATCTCTCATAGGTAGCCTCGAGCCATCTTCCCAAGTGAGCCAAACCACCACCATACTCACTCCATGGCCTTCACAGACTGCCATCCATCACCATTACGGCCCAGCTATATGACCTTAAACCATTGTGCACGTCTAGGCCGCATAACGTTAAACTGTTTCGCACAGGTCCTGGAGACGAGACCTTAAACATGTCTTCACAAAGAAAAAGAGAAAAGAATAACGGGCATAGTATATACCTGAACAAGGGAACGATATGAGTAAAAATGACGGACATGCAAGGTCACGAAACCATGAGTAAAATATTTTTGTGTATAAAATGAAATCGGGCATGGTGACAACCCGAAAGGGAATTGTGAGTAAAAATGGAAAATAAGGGTGGACATAACCGAAAGCTTATGGGTAAAAGAGCCCTAAATAAAGAGAAGTTGATGAAAACCATTTCTACAGCATCACTTCCCAAGTTCAAGTGAAAATCCCCAAGGACGCTTGGACCAATAAACAAGTTGATGCAGCACTCGTCTTAACAAGCAGCTTCAGCCCACACTCAAAAGAAGAAAAATCCCTGGTGGCATAAAATCAGGAATCCAAAAATATGAGTTTCAAGGAAAATATTCTGACAGCCTGAGTCCAGTTGCAAAAGGACTTGAAAGATAGAAGACTCGCCAAGACGGTAAGACAAGTCTCATGGGGAAGAACATTATTCTCACGAGGTCACAATTACACTCTAAGAAACAAGCATTCCAAAGGCAAGAAACTGACAAACCAAGGGGAGAACCTGCCAGAGACTTCAGCTCGCCTAGCCGACAGGCCCAAACCTTCAGGACCGGCTAACATTGCCCCTGACTAGACCCTGCAGTCGAGACCCAAAGTGGTGCTCTAAACGTCAAAAGCAAACTTGGTGTAGTAGCAAACAATGCCGACCAAAGCAAACCAACGAACCCATACCAAATGGGAACAATGCCCTCTGCCATGGCACTCAATTGCTAGATGGACCCGATTCTGACTGACGAGGTCTGTACAAAATACTCATATTCAGAATCACAAACAGTCTGCAAGAGGGTGAGGACTTCGACAAGATCCCTCAAAAAATTCTCTTCTCCCCCTAAAGTCTCCATGGACGCACCCACGAACAATGCATCCCTATGTCTGAGCAGCCTAGTTACACCATTACGTGAATCTCCTCAGTGTTCGTGTGGTCTTGTGGCTAAGAAGGAAAAAAGTAAAAGCCGAAGGAAACTTTCCAAATGGTTGTCCTTCTCGCTTCTCTTGAAGCACAACATTCGGTGGGGAAAGCTGTTTGAACGTATTTTTTAGCACCTCGGTCCTTAATAGGAAGTAAGTCAATAAAGCCTACAAAACAGTGAAAATTCTCGACGGTCTCAGAATGGCACCAGAATTGGTCAAGATCATCATCAGCACTCCATAGACCACTTGCCAAGTTTCGTCGCATTCTGACATTTCTAAGGTAGTGAACACAAAGGAACAATTTTTGAAAAAATGGCCTCTAACACCTGAAACGGACCCTACAACTGAAACTACATTTCGGTATCTCAAATCACTGTAGAACCACTACCATTGGATCCGGCATGGTCGAAAACCCCTATGGGTCAAGTATCAGCTTAATCGGATACTCCAGAACCAATATATGAGAAAAACATTGAAACAGGAGGGGCAGCACACTATTTCTATGTGGCCTCACTGTACCAAACTACCATTAAAGGTGGCTATTTTTACAGTCAAGGGCAGTCACTTTTGGGGCCCTTAACTCACTCGTTTTAAGTCGGATCGCTCCCAAATTTGGGGAGCGTATTCGTCTCATCAAGACGAAGAATTCACTATATGGCACGCCTCAAGACGATGTCCAAGCAGGGAGAAAAGTTAGAGAGAAGTTGTCCATCCATGAAGAAATTACAGAAAATCCAGCAGCGACATGCCTCACCCGATGGACCAAATCACGATGCTCGCGCAACAGATCAACTTGAAACCAATTCCATTGTGTGCGTAAGGTCTAGGGCTATTATTAGTCCAAACGCCGTATATGATGGACGGTCATATTTCATGCACAAAGCCGACAAAGTAGCTGAAATTCCAATGGCTGGATTCCAAATTCTGGTCAAAACTCAAAAGTTGCGAAATCTTCGTTCAGGCCCCAATCATGTCTCGTTTGTTGCCACATGATCATGACGGCATGCTTAGTTCACTATGATGAAAAATTTATAGCAAAACATCAAGGTACGAGTGCACTATCGATCCGAAGTTTTCAAGATTTAAACAAATTTCAAGTCTCGTGATTATGGCTCAAAAACATGATTCATGGCTCGAAGTTGGTATCAAAACAATCGTCATATCGAGCCCTACAAGAAAACAATAATCTTTCGATCAAACGGGCATCAGAGCAACCCCGGGTATACCACAGAATTACACACATTATTAGGCAGGGGTAAAATAGCCATTTACACCCATTTTTAGAATGTCTTTTAATTCAATTAAATCTTAATTTTCAACAATTAGGTCTAATTTTGATCAATCCACCATGTTTGGGCACAATTCTAAATAAACAGGCACTACCTCATTGTAAACAGGACCCCTCGGCCTTCAGTTGATGGTTTGAAGATTGAATAAAAATTTGGATTCCTTGCTTGAGCTTGTGAGTATGTCTGGGAGAGAGAGATAGGAGAGAGAAAAAAAGGGCCGGTACCCTTTGAGCAGAAGATTTTCTCTCCTACCTCTCTCTCTCTTTCTTTTCTCTCTATTCTCTCTTTTTCTCTTTCTCTCTCTTTCTCTCTTCTCTCCCTCTCTCTTCTCTCTCTCTCTCTCTTCTCTCTCTTTCTCTCTTCTCATCTCTATCTCCATTTGCCCCCTTCTGATGCAACCGGCGAGGCTTAGCGCTGGCTGGTCTACTCTCTCTCTGTCAATCAGCGAGACCTAGTGTCGATTGAGCCTTCTCTCTCTTCCTTTGTTAGTTGGCAGACTTAGTGCTAGTTGGTCTTCTCTCTCTCTCTCTTTCAATCAGTGAGACCTAGCACCGGTTGGTCTCCTCTCTCTCTCTCTCTTTCAGTCGGTGAGACCTATTACCGACTAGGCTTTCTCTCCCTTCCTTTGTCAGTCAGCGAGGCTTAGCACCGGTTGGTCTCCTCTCTCTCTATCAGTCGGCAACACCTAGCACCAACTGGGCCATCTCTCTCTTCCTCTGTCAGTTGGTATGACCTAGTGCCGACTGGTTTTCTTTCTCTTCCTCTATCAATCGGCAGGATCTAACATCTATTGGTCCTCTCTCTCTCTTCTTCCATCAGTCCGTGAGGCCTAATGCCGATTGATCCTCTATCTTTTCTTCCATCAGTCGGTGTGGCCTAACGCCAGTTGGTCTTCTCTCTCTTCTTCCATCAATGGTGAGATCTAACACCGATTGGTCTTCTCTCTCTTCTTCTATCAGTCGGTGAGACCTAGCACCAGTTGATCTTCTCTCTATTCTTTTATTAGGCGACGGGGCCTAGAGCCAGTTGATCCTCTCTCTCTTCTTCTATCAGTCGGCAACGCCTAGCACCAGTTGGTTCTCTCTCTCTTCTTCTAGCAGTCGGCGAGACCTAGCATCGGTTGGTCTTCTATCTCTTCTTCTATCAGTCGGCGAGACCTAACGCCAGTTGGTCTTCTCTCTCTTCTTCTATTAGTCAACGACGCCTAGCACCGGTTGATCATCTCTCTCGTCTTCTATCAGTCGGCGAGGCCTAATGCCGGTTGGTCCTCTCTCTCTTCTTCTATTAGTCGGTGAGATCTAGCACCGGTTGATCTTCTATTTCCTCTTCTATCAGTCGATGAGACAGTTGGTCTTCTCTCTCTCTTCTTTTGTCAGTTGGCGAGACTTAGCATCAGTTGGTTCTGGTTCTCTTCCTCTCTTCTCATCTGACATAGTCGGTGAAGCCTAGCGCCGACTATTTTCTCTCTCTGTCATCTCCTAAAATAGTCAGCAATGTCTAACGTCGACTGCACCTCCTCTTCCTTCTTCTCCCTCCTCCCTTTCTTCTTCTCTCTCCTTCCGTCTATTCCCTTCTTCTCTTTAACCATTCCTCTGTTACTCTTTCGTTCGACCAAGAGGGATTGAGGTTAGCATCTCATGGCAGTCTTGTCGTCTAGCCGTAATGTTGTTGCGATGGGTTCGCTTTACTGGCACGACATACCGACCATAGTGCTTATCTAGTCGATATTGGCAATAACGTCTAGTAGCAATCCCGTGAGCCAGTCTTAGTTATCGAGCCGGTTTCGCTACCACGTTACACCAATTATCCACCATGCTAGTCATTGCTCTGATCTTCTTGCTTGGTTGAATTCTTCTCTCCCCCTGTCTTTCTTTCTTCTTTTTTAATACACATGCTTGCGTATGTTCATCAAAGTGGTAAAGAGTGAGGCTTGACCCACCTGTCCCATAACCTTTGCCATATATGTGTGTAATTGTAGGAAAGAAAAAAATAAGAAGAATACGAGCTAAGGGAGGCGATTCTGAACGAGTTTCATTACTGAGGGGCTTTCTTCGTGATCTTAGAGAGCGCCCAAGCGAGTCAACCGGAGTAAGTCTTGAACCCACCTTTAAATTCCTCTGACCGGTTAGCAACACCTGCCCCCATTTTCGAACGAGGTTCCCGAGAGAGCGATCTCACAAACATCCCTGGTCTCTCCCGAAACTCGAGACGTGTGCCGCCCGATCCTCAAGGGATCCGGAGGGTGAGATCGAGACACCTAACCAGTGAGATTGAACATGGACCGTCGATCAATGGTGACTTGTGGGATAAGAGATCTGAGTCATCCATTCCATAGATGGGCCATCAACATTATGGAAGATGCACCCTTCTCTCTCTTTCCTAAACCATTTTCCCATCAATAGAAAATAAGTTAAATTAATTTTAATTAAAAAATTTTCATTTCATAAAATAGCACATCTCTACACATATTTTCTATAAACTCTATCAACGATATATCAAGTCAATATATGGTCAATACATACTCAATTCATAATTTGACCACATGTCACAATTTAAAGTTACTAAAACATAAGGTCACATGGACCACAAAACAAAACTTTTCATAAAATAGAGAGTAGTAAGAGGTGGGCCGTGCCGCCCATGATTATTATTTTTATGTATTTAAAATTAAAAAATAGTTTCTAATGAATATTAAAAAATTGTAAAATCAATATCTTTAATTTTATAAATTTAAAAATTATAAATAAAATATCCAAAGGTTCATAAAAATTCAAATAATAATTCTAAAATAATCATTATCATAAAAAATATATAATTAAATTAATTTGATGGGAAATGGATCCATATGGTTTAGGAATTGAATCAACAATCTTGGGGCAGTCCACCTTCAACTGTTGACTATGGACCACACTTGCTTTATCTGGCCGACCCAGTATTTCCCATGACCCAAAGTACAAGCAGGGGCTCATTTAATGGGTCACCAAACTTTGGCCGATGATTCAAGGGGTCGCAATCTCAGTCTGTGGATTGTAATTCCTCCTTGAGAGATGGGTTCAGGTCACTAAGACCTGATGCGACCACAGCTATATGGTGCATAGGGGGATCTCTCGCACATGCATACGCTTCACCCTCAAAGGTAGATTTCTGGTTTTCCCGAATGATCTATCGATATGCATGCCGTGTGTTGGCACATGTATGAGATTTTGGTCCCCCATCTCTGTAGGCCACCATCACACACAAGGGTCACACAGCCTCTCAGCTCACTCATCTGGGCATGTTCTCCAACCTCATCAAGGATTAACCTATGAACCCTCCTCAGTTTGTTCTTCATGCCCAAGTAACATGGGTTTTTCCCAACCGACTGGCCTAGATCATCAAACACAGTCCGTGCAAATATTGTTTACATGGTATGGTCCACAAGGGACTACACTCCCACTGAGTTCATGTTCAACTATATTATTTCATTTTTCGTAAGGCCTTTAAAGGCCACATAAACTCAACGTCTTCCACTAAGCCTTTAAATGCCTTACATTCTCTCATCCTCATTTTCTCTCATCCCCATCTCTATCTCCTGATTATAATATCTCTCTCAAACATTTTCTCTTAATAAATTAATCATGACTTTCACCACCAATCCTTTCACAAAAGGACTCATAGAAGAAACTACTTTTTTTTTTTTGTCTTTGCTGGTCAGAGCTCATCCCAAAAGTCGTCATAGTCCATCTTTCATGTTGCATCGCGAATCATGGACCTATTGTCACAAAAGATCATCATGTACCCTCATCACATGGGGGCTCAAAGGAGTTTTTCAAACAAACTGCTCCCTTTTTTAGCCATACAATCAGCGCCACACATCCGGGTTCCATGGGTGAACAATATTATCGTCTGTTGTTCTAACTGGCATGCCAAATACTGGAAGGTGCTCCCACTGAAATATTTAGTTTATCTAGATCTCGATCTCACCTCATTTCTCAAGTGATAGAAACATAGTTTTATATGCTTGGAGCTCTTATGGAATCGTGGCTCTTTTGACAAGCATATCATCGTCGTGTTGTCGTAGAAAATCCTTACTACCTCACAGCCCACAGGGTGAAGTTCAAGTTGATTAAGAAATTATGGCCTCCTTAGCTATCAAACAGCACGCCACGTACTCTGCCTCCATAGTGGACAATTCCACCACATCCTGTTTCTTTAATTTCCAATAAACTATACCCCCTCTAAGCATGAACACATATCTAGTTCGCATCATTTGGATCCGTGAGATAGCTTGCACTTGTATATCTGAATATCCAAGCAGTTAAAAGAAACGTGGGACTGTAGCAGCTCCCACTCAATTATTACACATAATATATATATATAATCACAACATTCTTATGCCTATATCATGAGGTAGCAAAGTAAGTTTCATACTATATGTAATTTAGTGCCTGTTGGTTTCACAATATGCAAAACCTTCTTGAACCACAAAGGTTCAACCACACTCGTCGTCTTGGTAGTAAATCCATATAAACCAAGTTATCTAATCAATATAACATGTGTCAAGGAAGCCTAACAAGATGACATTCCTTCAATATTTCTTATGGTTTAAGGTCTTAAATAATCAAGGATTCTAAATAATTAGAAACATGGGTTAAAGCATATAGATATTTAAAAAAAAGTGTATGACAGTTTTTCTCCCAATTTTATAAAAACCTTCAAGACACAATGTTTCTCTCTTTAATAAAAAAAATTAACTTGGTATGTATATATATATACACATTCACATTCACAAGCAATAGTTAGATAATAGAACATGAGTATCTCATGATAATAGAACATGCCACATCTTTCAATTTACTGCATAATAAAACATGAGCATCCCATGATAAACATTTGATATCTGTCAACTCATAAAAAGTTTATCTTTGAATCCTTTTGACTATTACAATAGACTAAAAAATATAAAATAGTACTCCATTCCATCTCTAAATCATACCATTTAGTGACTCTTCATTTTAGTGACATTTAGGTCACAATGCAATTTTCTCAGCAGAAAATCAGGTTGAGCACCTCTTAATAAACAAATGCTTCTCTCAATTCTCAAATAATTTCTTCCTGAAATCTTTAATGTTGAAAACTAGACTCAAAATCAAATCACAAGATCATAGTTTGAATCCCAAATAATATTTTTCTTCAACTAAATAAATAAGTCACATTCAATTCACGAAATAAATCATAGTGCAGAATTCCATAATGAACATCAACTAGTAAAATTGTTTTTTCTCTCTACTCTTATAGAGCATCAATTTGAAACCAATCATGTTTGAAATTAGACACATAATGATAACACATACATATCCATAAGCCTCAAATGACTCTGTTAAGTAGGCTTGATAAATATAGTTATTCATGTTGCAATGAAGAGCATACCAAATTGAAGAAAATTAAGGATGACCTCTCTTCAATCGAAAATTTTTATTCCTCTCTTCCCATAAATATTTCTCTTTCAAAAAAATTTGATTCGAAAATAGCTCAGAGTGGAAGTCTAAAAATTTAGTGTGGAGTAGAAAACATTCTATTAAGTAAAGAAATAAAATCATGACTTCTAAGTCATGGAAATAGTTTTCGTAACAGAAAACAGCACTTGCGCATCCTTCAAGAAATTAATCATATCTTTCAAACCATATAGATTTTCTGAATGAAAATTTTTTTGTTTTAAAGTAGCCTCAATTTTATTTTCACAGTTCAATTTTAGCTAGAAATAAAATCATATAGTTGGTGAGAAAAATCATGGAACTCAATGGATAGTTCCTAAATTTTACAGGGTCAGAAATTACATCCTTCATTGTTGAGTCCATAACTCTCAATTCCCATAGTATCTCCCACTGAAAGTTTGCAAGTAGATCCTACTCTTAAAAATACAAAATATCACTATAGTATATAATAGAAAAATACCTCATTATCTTCTTCATATCACTACTCCAAAAATAGCTCAGAAAGCTCATTATGCCGAGTGCCTTTTCGGTGTTGGAATATTTCAATAATTCTTAACCGTGGGTGTATTTCTTGACCACAAAGGTCATTAGCTTTCTAATATCTCATTCTCAAGCTTGATCTAAACTCAATAAAAGGAAAAAACAACTAATGACATCAAATATCAATAGCTCTAATATCAATGAAAGAAAAACCTATGTGATCTTTTATCGGGGAATAATAATGTTTACATATATATATATATATATATCACCCCTTTTGTTTTAGCAAAAGATCGCTTATAGGTGGTCATATTATAACAACATATACTTCAAAATAAAATCAACCTGGCAAAAAAATCAAGATCTTAAAATTTGATGCCATTAGAATAACTATACACTATGCTTGAGTATAAAAAAAATAAGACTGCAAGAAATAAAAGAGAAGAGTATCGAAGATTACCTCAACCAGGCTTATTACATCCCATACCTAGTCACCACCATCCGATGGTACCGGATCGACGATCTTGCTTCAATCTCAAATCAGGAAAGCAAGTTTAGGCCAAGCCCGCCAATGGAATATGAACCCCTAGGACCACAAACTCAACCCCAAATGAATTCCCTTAAAAACCTAGTTTGTGAGAGCTTGATCCACTTTTTGCTAACCCAAAAAACCCTTAGCTATAGATCCATAGTTGAGAAATGAGAGAAAGAATAACTTAGCCCCTTTTCACAATTTAGGAGAGAGAGATCAAACATGAAAGAGAGATAGAAAGATAAAGTATAGATATTTTGGGTAGAGACTATCCCTTTTTTATAAGCTTGAACAAGATTAGGGTTTCTCTGGCTTGACTTTTCTTGTGAGATTGAACATGAACTGTCGATCAAGGGTAATTGGTGGGATGAAAGATCTAAGTCATCCATTCTATAGATGGGTCATCAACATTATGAAAGGTACATGAAACCCTTATCCCATTTTCCTAAACCATTTTTCTTTCAATAGAAAATAAGTAAAATTAATTTTAATTATATTGTGCATTCCATAAAATAGCACATCTCTACACATAATTTCCATAAAATCTATCAATGATATATCAAGTCAATATCTACTTCCATATTAAATCAATATATAGTCAATACATACTCAATCCCTAATATGACCACATATTCCAATTTAAAGTTACCAAAACATAGTCACACGGACCACAAAAAAAACTTTATATAAAATAGAAAGTAGTAAAAAGTGGGGCATGCCACCCATGGGAGGCACATGTGGGCCCCACCTTTTACCGGGTCGCAGGTGAAATGGCCGTATGCTAACCGCGTCGTAGATGAAATGGCATCAATTGCTGAGGCAAAGGAATGCAGCAAGGAAATTATTGCTACACCAATCTTTTGCTTCGGTGCCATTTGCATATATTCTCAAGGACATCCCATCAAGGACATGGAAAATGCGAAGGCCCTTTCAAGTGTAAATGCACTTGGCCTTGCTAATAATGAGTCTCAGTGCACCATTTCGTAATAAAGTTATGGATTATAAGTTTTTTTTTTTCGGCTTTAAGTTTTTTTTTTTTTTTTGTTTGGATGTCTGGATTTTATGGCATGGATTTCTAATGTCTTAGATGTTTTCAAAATCTACTATCGAAAATTTTTATTCCTCTCTTCCCATTGATATTTTTCTTTCTAATAAATTTTATTCAAAAATAGACTCAGAATGGAAGTTTAAAAATTTAGTGTGGACCAGAAAACATTCTATTAAGTATAGAAATAAAATCATGACTTCTAAGTCATGGAAATAGTTTTCGTTAGTGAAAACAGCACTTGTGCATCCTTCGATAAATTGGACATATCTTTCAAACCATAAGGATTTTCTGAATGAAACTTCTTTTGTTTGAAAGTAGCCTCAATTTTAATTTCATAATTCAATTTTAGTCAGAACTAAAATCATATAGTTGGTGAGAAAAATCATGGAACTCAATAGATAGTTCCTGGATATTACAGGGTCAGAAATTACACCCTTCATTATTGAGTCCATAACTCTCAATTCCTATAGTATCTCCCACTGAAATTTCGCAAGTAGATTCTACTCTTAAAAATACAAAATATCACTATAGTATAAAATAGAAAAATACCTCATAATCTTCTTCATATCACTACTCCAAAATAGCCCAGAAAGCTCATTATGCCGAGTGCTTTTTCGGTGTTGGAATAATTCAATAATTCTTAACCGTGGGTGTATTTCTTGACCACAAAGGTCATTAGCTTTCTTATATCTCATTATCAAGTTTGATCTAAACTCAATAAAGAGAAAAGACAACTAATGACATCAAATATCAATCGCTCTGATATCAATGAAAGAAAAACCTAAGTGATCTTTTATCGAGGAATAGTAATGTTTATATATATATATATATATATATATATATATATATATATA
>NW_006498846.1:2533204-2560530 GCF_000471905.2 Amborella trichopoda
AGAATAACTATACACTATGCTTGAGAATAAAAAAAATAAGACTGCAAGAAATAGAAGAGAAGAGTACCGAAGATTACCTCAATCAGGCTTATTACACCCTACACCTAGTCACCACCATTCGATGGCGCGGGATCGACGATCTTGCTTCAATCTCAAATCGGGAAAGCAAGTTTAAGCCAAGCCCGACAATGGAATATGAACCCCTTTGATCACAAACTCAAACCCCAAATGAATTCCCTTAGGAACCTAGTTTGTGAGAGATTGATCCACTTTTTGCTAACCTTAAAAACCTTTAGCGATAGATCCATAGTTGAGAGATGAGAGAAAGAATAACTTAGCCCCTTTACACAATTTGGGAGAGAGAGATCAAACATGAGAGAGAGATAGAAAGATAAAGTATAGATATTTTGGATAGAGACCATCCCGTTTTTATAAGCTTGAACAAGATTAGGGTTTCGCTGGCTTGACTCTTCTTGTGAGATTGAATATGGACTGTCGATCAAGGGTAACTTGTGGGATGAAAGATTTAAGTCATCCATTCCATAGATGGGTCATCAACATTATGAAAGGTACATGAACCCTTATCCTATTTTCCTAAACCATATTTCCTTCAATAGAAAATAACTAAAAATTAATTTTAATTATATTGTGCATTCTATAAACTAGCACATCTCTACAAATAATTTCCATTAAATCTATCAATGATATATCAAATCAATATCTACGTCCATATTAAGTCAATATATAGTCAATACATACTCAATCCTTAATTTGACCACATATCACAATTTAAAGTTACCAAAACATAGTCACACGGACCACAAAACAAAACTTTCTATAAAATAGAAAATTGTAAAAAGTGGGGCATGCCACCCATGGGAGGCACATGTGGGCCCCACTTTTTACCGCGTCGCAGGTGAAATGGCCTTATGCTAACCGCGTCGCAGATGAAATGGCATCAATTGCTGAGGCAAAGGAATGCAGCAAGGAAATTATTGCTACACCAGACTTTTGCTTCGGTGCCATTTGCATATATTCTCAAGGACATCCCATCAAGGACATGGAAAATGCGATGGCCCTTTCAATTGTAAATGCACTTGGCCATACTAATACTGAGTCTCAGTGCACCATTTCGTAATAAAGTTATGGATTTCAAGTTTGTATTTTCCGGCTGAAGTTTTTTTTTTGGTTTGGATGTATGGATTTTAAGGCATGGATTTCTAATGTTGGATGTTGTCAAAATCTACTATCGAAAATTTTTATTCCTCTCTTCCCATAGATATTTCTCTTTCACATAACTTTTATTCGAAAATAAACTCAGAATAGAAGTCTAAAAATTTAGTGTGGACCAGAAAACATTCTACTAAATATAAAAATAAAATCATGACTTCTAAGTCATGGAAATAGTTTTTGTTACAGAAAACAGCACTTGCGCATCCTTCAATAAATATATCATATCTTTCAAACCGTAAGGATTTTCTGAATGAAACGTTTTTTGTTTGAAAGTAGCCTCAAGTTTATTTTCATAGTTCAATTTTAGCCAGAAATAAAATCATATAGTTGGTGAGAAAAATCATAGAACTCAATGGATAGTTCCCGGATTTTACATGGTCAGAAATTACACCCTTCATTGGTGAGTCCATAACTCTCAATTCCCATAATATCTCCCACTGAAATTTTGTAAGTAGATCCTACTCTTAAAAATACAAAATATCACTGTAGTATATAATAGAAAAATACCTCATTATCTTCTTCATATCACAACTCCAAAATAGCTCAGAAAGCTCATTAACCAGACTGCCTTTTCGGTGTTGGAATATTTCAATAATTCTTAACCGTGGGTGTATTTCTTTACCACAAAGGTCATTAGCTTTCTTATATCTCATTCTCAAGCCTGATCTAAACTCAATAATGAGAAACGACAACTAATGACATCAAATATCAATAGCTCTGATATCAATGAAAGAAAAACCTATGTGATTATTTATCGGGGAATAATAATGTTTATATATATATATATATATATATATATATATATTATATCACCCCTTTTGTTTTGGCAAACGATCGCTTATAGGTGGTCTTATTATAACAACATATACTTCAAAATAAAATCAACCTGGCAATAAAATCAAGATCTTAAAACTTGATGCCATTAGAATAACTATACATTATGCTTGAGAATAAAAAAAATAAGACTGCAAGAAATAAAAGAGAAGAGTACCGAAGATTACCTCAACCAGGCTTATTACACCCCACATATAGTCACCACCATCCGATTGTGCGGGATCGACGATCTTGCTTCAATCTCAAATCGGGAAAGCAAGTTTAGGCCAAGCCCGCCAATGGAATATGAACCCTGTTGATCACAAACTCAAACCCCAAATGAATTCCCTTAGCAACCTAGTTTGAGAGAGCTTGATCCACTTTTTGCTAACGTCAAAAACCCTTCGCTATAGATCCATAGTTGAGAGGTGAGAAAAATAATAACTTAGCCCCTTTTCACAATTTGGGAGAGAGAGATCAAACATGAGAGAGAGATAGAAAGATAAAGTATAGATATTTTGGATAAAGACAATCCTTTTTTTATAAGCTTGAACAAGATTAGGGTTTCTCTGGCTTGACTCTTCTTGGGAGATTGAAAATGGACTGTCAATCAAGGGTAACTTGTGGGATAAAAGATTTAAGACATCCATTCCACAGATGGGTCATCAACATTATCAAAGGTACATGAACCCTGATCCCATTTTCCTAAACAATTTTTCCTTCACTAGAAAATAAGTAAAATTAATTTTAATTATATTGTGTATTCCATAAAATAGCATATCTCTACACATAATTTCCATAAAATCTATCAATGATATATCAAGTCAATATCTACTTCCATATTAAGTCAATATGTTGTCAATACATACTCAATCTCTAATTTGACCACATATCACAATTTAAAGTTACCAAAACATTGTCACACGGACAACAAAACAAAACTTTCTATAAAATAGAAAGTAGTAAAAGGTGGGGCATGCCACCCATGGGAGGCACATGTGGGCCCCACCTTTTACCGCGTTGCAGGTGAAATGGCCGTATGCTAAACGCCTTGCAAGTGAAATGGCATCAATTTCTGAGGCAAAGGAATGCAGCAAGGAAATTATTGCTACACCAGTCTTTTGCTTCGGTGCCATTTGCATATATTCTCAAGGACATCCCATTAAGGACATGGAAAATGCGATGGCGCTTTCAAGTGTAAATGCACTTGGCCTTGCTAATAATGAGTCTCAGTGCACCATTTCGTAATAAAGTTATGGATTTCATGTTTTTGTTTTCCGGATTAAGTTTTTTTTTTTTTGTTTGGATGTATGGATTTTAAGGCATGGATTTCTAATGTTGGATGTTGTCAAAATCTACTATCGAAAATTTTTATTCCTCTCTTCCTATAGATATTTCTCTTTCAAATAAATTTTATTAAAAAATAGACTCAGAATGGAAGTCTAAAAATTTAGTGTGGACCAGAAAACATTCTATTAAGTATAGAATTAAAATCATGACTTCTAAGTCATGGAAATAGTTTTTGTCACAGAAAACAGCACTTGCGCATCTTTCAATAAATATATCATATCTTTCAAATCATAAGGATTTTCTGCATGAAACGTTTTTTTTTTTAAAGAAGTCTCAATTTTATTTTCACAGTTCAATTCTAGCTAGAAATAAAATCATATGGTTGGTGAGAAAAATCATGGAACTCAATGGATAGTTCCTGGATTTTACAGGGTCAAAAATTACACCCTTCATTGTTGAGTCCATAACTCTCAAATCCCATAGTATCTCCCACTGAAATTTTGTAAGTAGATTCTACTCTTAAAAATAAAAAATATCACTATAGTATATAATAGAAAAATACCTCATTATCTTCTTCATATCACTACTCCAAAATAGCCCAGAAAGCTCATTACGCAGAGTGCCTTTTCGGTGTTGGAACATCTCAATAATTCTTAACCGCGGGTGTATTTCTTTACCACAAGGGTCATTAGCTTTCTTATAACTTATTCTCAAGCTTGATCTAAACTCAATAAAGAGAAAAGACAACTAATGACATCAAATATCAATAGCTCTGATATCAATGAAAGAAAAACCTATGTGATCTTTTATCGGGGAATAATAATGTTTATATATATATATATATATATATATATATATCACCCTATTTGTTTTGGCAAAAGATCGCTTATAGGTGGTCTTATTATAACAACATATAATTCAAAATAATATCAACCTGGCAATAAATCAAGATCTTAAAATTTGAAGCCATTAGAATAACTATACACTATGCTTGAGAATATAAAAAATAAGACTGCAAGAAATAAAAGAGAAGAGTACCGAAGATTATCTCAACCAGGATTATTACACCACACACCTAGTCACCACCATCCGATGGTGCGGGATTAACGATCTTGGTTCAATCTCAAATCGGGAAAGCAAGTTCAGGCCAAGCCCGCCAATGGAATATGAACCCCTTTGATCACAAACTCAAACCCCAAATGAATTCCCTTGGCAACCTAGTTTGTGAGAGCTTGATCCACTTTTTGCTAACCTTAAAAACCCTTAGCTATAGATCCATAGTTGAGAGATGAGAGAAAGAATAACTTAGCCCCTTTTCACAATTTTGGAGAGAGAGATTGAAAGATAAAGTATAGATATTTTGGATAGAGACAATCCATTTTTTATAGGCTTGAACAAGATTAGGGTTTCTCTGGCTTGACTCTTCTTGTGAGATTGAACATGGACTGTCGATCAAGGGTAACTTGTGGGATGAAAGATCTAAGTCATCCATTTCATAGATGGGTCATCAACATTATGAAAGGTACATGAACCCTTATTCCATTTTCCTAAACCATTTTTCCATCAATAGAAAATAAGTAAAATTAATTTTAATTATATTGTGCCTTCCATAAAATAGCACATCTCTACACATAATTTCCATAAAATCTATCAAAGATATATCAAATCAATATCTACTTCCATATTAAGTCAATATATAGTCAATACATACTCAATCCCTAATTTGACCTCAGATCACAATTTAAAGTTACCAAAACATAGTCACACGGACCACAAAACAAAACTTTCTCTAAAATAGAAAGTAGTAAAAGGTGGGGCATGCCACCCATGGGAGGCACATGTGGGCCCCACCTTTTACCGCGTCGTAGGTGAAATGGCCGTATGCTAACCGCGTCGCAGGTGAAATGGCATCAAATGCTGAGGCAAAGGTTTACAGCAAGGAAATTTTTGCTACGCCAGTCTTTTGCTTCGGTGCCATTTGCATATATTCTCAAGGACATCCCATCAAGGACATGGAAAATGCGAAGGCCCTTTCAAGTGTAAATGCACTTGGCCTTACTAATACTGAGTCTCAGTGCACCATTTCGTAATAAAGTTATGGATTTCAAGTTTTTGTTTTCCGGCTTTAAGTTTTTTTTTTTTTTTTTTGTTTGGGTGTATGGATTTTATGGCATGGACTTCTAATGTCTTGGATGTTGTCAAAATCTACTAGTTGGATTGTTTAATGACTAGGATACTTAAATTCAAGAAAATCAAAATTATAGAAATACAACCTATTTTTTCATAATTTCATTTCCACACCAAAACCTGTTTTTTCGCATTTCCATGGCCCATGGATTTCACTCATTCGCTTTCTTGACCCGAAACATACCGAGCATTTGCTGGGTGTGAAAATTTTAAAGAGAGAAGGTACCTAAATTTTTTAAAGAGAGAAACTATCCCAAAATTTTTAGAGAGAAAAACTATCTCATATTTTAACTTTTAGAGAAAGAAAATTTTTAGAGAGAAAAATTCCTCATATTTTAACTTTTAGAGAAGAAATTATGTTAAAATTTTAGAGAGCGAAAGTAAATTTTTTTTTAGAGAGATGAACTATCTCAAAATTTTAGAGACAGAAACTATCTCAAATTTTAACTTTTAGAGAGAGAAAGTATGTTAAAATTTTAGAGAGAGAAAGTATGTTAACATTTTAGAAAGAGAAAGTACCAAAATGTTTTAGAGTGGTAAACTATCTCAAAATTTTAGGGAGATAAATTATCTCAAATTTTAAGTTTTAGAGAGAAACTATCATATTTTAGAGAGAGAGTACGTGTAAATTTTTAGAGAGAAAGAATTTTTTAGAGAAAAACTATTTCAAAATTTTTAGAGAGAAAAAATCTCATAATTTTATTTTAAAAAAGAGAAACGTTATCAAATTTTACAGAGAGTACCTAAAAAGTTTTAGAAATAGAAACTGTCTAAAAAATTTTAGAGAGAGAAACTACATAAAATCTTAAGTTTTAGAGAGAGAAAGTATTCTTAAAATTGTAGAGAGAGAAAATATTCTTAAACTTTTAGAGAGAAAAAAGTATTATTTTTACAAACAAAAGAAATGGTCAAAAAAAATTTAGAGAGAGAAATATCTCGTTTTTTACAGCGATAAACTATCTCGAATTTTGAGTTTTAGAGAGAAACTATCTCGACTTTTGAATTTTAGAAAGAAAAAATATATTAAAATTTGAGAAATAGAAATTATATCAAATTTTAGAGAGAAAAACTACCTAAAAAATTTTAAAGATAGAAACTATCTCAAAATTTATGGAGAGAGATCCTACTGCAAAATTTATGTTTTAGAGAGAGAAAGTATATTAAAATTTTAGAGAGATAAACTATATCAAATTTTAAATAGATAAAGTAAATAAAATTTGTAGAGTGAGAAACTTTTTCAAAAAATATTAGAGAGAAAAACTATCTCAAAATTTAAATTTTGGAGCGAGAAATTATCTCAAATTTTAAACTTTAGATAAAGAAAGTATGTCAAAGTTTAGAGAGACACTATATCAAATTTTAAAGAGATAAACTATTTCAAAATTTTAGAGAGAGAAACTATCTACTATATCAAATTGTAGAGAGAGAAAGTACATAAAAGTTTTTAGAAAAAGAAACTGTCGTAAAAAATTTTAGAGAGAAATTATCTCAAATATTAGCTTTTAGAACGAAAAAGTATCTTAAAATTTTATAGAAAAACTACATCATATTTTAGAGAGAGAAACTACTTAAAAATGTTTAGAGAGAGAAACTATCTCAAAATTATTGAAGAGGGGAACTATCTCAAGTTTTAAGCTTTAGAGAGAGTATCTTCAAATTTTAGAAAGATGAGCTATATTAAATTTTAAAAAGAGTAAAGCACCTAAAAATTTTAGAGAAAGAAATTATCTCAAAATTTTTAGATAGACAATTTCAAATTTTAAATTTTGGATAGAAAGTATATTAAATTTTAAATAGACAAATCAGATCAAATTTCAGAGAGAGAAACTATCTCAAAAATTTTATAGATACACTATCCCAAATTTTGAGGTTTAGAGAGAGAAAGTATATAAAAATTTTAGAGAGAGAAATTGTATCAAGTTTCGTTACCAAACAATGGACATGAAAGTGATTGCAAGGAATCCATGAATTTTGTATAGTTTATCCAAAAAAGAAATTTGAGGAATCCTGACAAAATCCTTGATATTGAAAATCCATAGATTTCTTTGGATTTCAAATATCTAGGATTCCTAATTTCCTCCTATCCAAACGAGCCCTTAAAGAAAAGAAAGTATGAAGAGGTTAACTTTTTTAGTTATGTCAGTGATATCTTAATTTTATCCATTTGCACATCTTTTTTAATGGGAGTTTTCTCAAAATATTTATATCATTAATTTGTGTTACGTAGTTTTTAATCTTTTTATTTGACTTTTATCGAGCAGTACAGACTTCAATTATGTTTGTTTTTAGGATTTAGAGAAACAAAATCTAGGAGAAATAAAACTTTGAGATTATGAGAAATAAAAGTGCGTTTTTTAATATGTTTTTAAAACAACTTTGGAAAATATCTATTTAGGAAAAAGTTTATATAAGGATGCAACTTTATAATGTAGAACTACGGATGCACCTCAAAAATCCATTGGAAAAGGTAGTTTTAAAGTTGAAAAACCCTTTGATTAATCATCTCGACATCGAGATCTATAACCATGAAAAATAAAAGATTTTAAGTCTCAGAAATAGTGCATTTTACAACATATTATCTACACCGTCAATTTTCAAGATTTTCATATGTTTATAGATTTACTTGGTTTTAACCATTTTTTAAATTTAAAATTTTATAATTAGATATAAAAATAGACTTTGAGATAATCATAAAATCTTAAGAACATTTTACATCAAAATTATATACCATGATAAAATTTGAAGATGCACCTTACCTCTACAGCTACGGATGCATCCGTATGCCAACTGCACCCATCTATTTAAGGCTCAAATTGGCATACAAAATCATTAAAAGAATCTAATCATCCTATTTATGGGTGTGGTCTGTACAGAGCCGAGGCTAAAAACAGTTAAAATAAAGCACACCTTCAAAGAGTGTCCAGAAATGTGGTTTCAATACTGGAAATATATGTGATAGTCTCAAAAATATATTTCTATATCTAATTATAAATTTTAAAGCTTCAAAAATATTGTAGATCGAGCAAATCTATGAAAATCTTGAAAATCGATCGTCCAAAAATACATTACAAGATACATTATTTTCAAAACTTGAAATCCATTTTTTTCTCATGTCCATATATCTTGAGGTCAAGAGCATCAATTTGAGGATATTTAGGCATCAAAAGAACTACTAAAATTTTTGAGGTGAGCACTAATTTGATTGTTTAGAGTCTTACACTCATATAAACTTCTTCCCCTATTTATGATTGTGAATGTTGCTTCTTAACTTTCATTTCACTCAGATACCTTTTAGAAAAAATATCAAAGTGCAGGTTCGGAACTTCTTTTGAATTGATCTTTCATACTATAAAAAAAGAAAAAGAAAAGAAAAACGAGAGCAAATACAATAGTTTGTCACCTTCAAATTCCATATTAATAAACCTAATTTTTTTACTAAATTGGTTCCAAACTTGAAGTTCCTAATTTTTGTAAAACGTAAAGACTTAAATGTTTCCAAAAAAGAAAATTATATAAACAGACCCCTCCAATTAGTATTTTGGGAAAAAAAATTATAAACGAAAGTAAAATAGGAAATGGTTTTGCTTCTCTCTCTTGGTGGTGAAATAGCAAGGGTAGAAATAAAAAAATGTGAAACCTCGCTTCCCGGTTCTTACTGTTTCTATCTCTAACTCTACATCCTCTCTTTCTTTCTCAATCAGCCCTTCTATTTCCCTTATCCCCTGCCCCTTCAATCCCTCGCTGTTTACTTGGTACAACAAAAAAATTAATGTCTTTTGTTTCCTCTTTCATTCTCTATTATTTCCCTCTATTGAACAATCTCCCAACAAACCTCTCTTTCTCTCTCTCCCCCTCTCTCTTCTCCCCTTCACAATCTCAATCTCCCTCCTCTTTTATCTTCTATTTACTTTGTCATTTGATAATGCTCCCCTTCGTTCTCCCTCATTTGATAATGCTCCCCTTCGTTCTCTCTCATCCCAATCTTTTTATTGCTCCTTATTTTCCCAGCTGAGCAGTTCTCTTGTGTTTCCATCTATTCATCATTGTTGGATCATAATTCTGCAACACTTTACGATGTTGGATGTCCCGTCGCATTGAGGGATGGGCATATAATGGAAATTATCTTTCAAAAACAGGTGGTTTTGAAAAGTGAAAAAGATCACTTGTTCATCAAGACATTATCCGATGAGAATAGGAAGTAATTGATATGGGTAGATATTTCTTTTTATCTTTCTAAAATGAAATAGAGATGAGCGACATTTTATTTATGGGATATTCTTTCCAATATGATCATTATCCTATTGGTCCATATAAAAAAGAGAAACGTGAGAGAGAGTTGGTAGACTCTTTTTGGTATATTGAAAAAAATATATATATGAAGCCTTCTTTTCTTGAGAAGAAAAAGAGACAGAGTTTTTATTTTTTTGGGAGAGAGAGAAAATTTCTATAAAAGAAAAAAACCTTTGAGAGAGAGAAGAATATCAGAGGAGAACTTAGAGAGAGAAAATATAGAAGGAGAAAACCCTCTAGAAGAAACCAGAGAGCCCAAGAAAGTTTGTTTTTTAGAAAACTATTGTAGCCTGTAAAGGTGAATCATGTAAATTTCGATGCCAGTAAGTTTTATTTGTATGTTCTCTTACTCATAGACACACATAACGACATTGCCATATTTTTGTGTCCCATATATCTGCCTACCCCTACATGCATCCGTATTCGTAGGAGAGAGCTCTAATTGGGTGAGCCCAACAAGTGGTATTAGAGCCAGGTAATGGCTGTAACTTCACTCCTGAGCATATGCGCGCGATAGAGACAAGGTTCGGTGGTTTTCTGTTAGTCCCGCTTTTTTTTTATCACAGTCACTGCTGCTAGGCTCTGCCCTCACTTTGAATTTTTGATTAATTGGGATTTGTGGTGGCTTAACCGATGGTGGATAGCTTAATCGATGTTGGATAGCTTAACTGAAGGTGAATAAATTAACCAACGGGTGATAGCTTAACCGACGGGGGATAGCTTAACCAATGGGGGATAGCTTAACCGATGGGGATAACTTCACCGATGGGGAATATGGCTTAACTGACGGGGATGGCTTAACCGACAATAGATAGCTTAACCAACGGGGGACATCTTAACCGACGGAAGATATCTTAGCCGATGGGGATACCTTAACCGATAAGGGATACCTTAACCGACGAGGGACACCTAAATTGAAATGGGATACCTTAACCGACGAGGGACACCTAAATTGACATGGGATACCTTAACCTACGACGACACCTAAGCTGACATGGGATACCCTGACAGCTAGGAGATACCTTAACTGACGAGGGATACCCTGACAGACAGGGGATACCTTAACCGATGGGGGATACCTTAACCAATGTTGTCCGTCTCAGGGTCATAGAAATTTAGCACTAACCCTCGATATGTACCCCAGGCTCATGTTACCTGTTTTTGGTCTCTGGAGTCCAGAGATAAATAAATAAATAAACAAACTTGTGAAGAAAATGTATATGCAATATAATATCTCTTATAATGGTGATTTTAGACAAAAATATATATATATTACAAGTAGCGTAAAATGCGGATGCCCAAGAGCCAAGAATTGGGGTTAATTTGTTTGGAACAATTAGTTTGTGATGATGTTAAGAAGGGAAACACGGCTTCTAATCATGCGATTGCTGATGCCACCCAACCGATCATCAATGTTCCTCATGAATTCGTCCAATGAGGCCAATTTTCTTTGGGCATCCTTGGCACACTTCTCATCAACTTTGCCGGAGTTTCTATAGATGGAACACACGGAAGCATTTGCACATTCCCAATCACTGGTTCCCTCATTTTGCTGCGGGGTCTTGTGTCTGAAGATGGTGGATATGATCGATTGGCTTTTCTTTGGCATTTTGAATTTCAGAAGCTGAGATTCACACACAAAGAGAGAGGCAGATTCCACTTGGCTCAAGGCAACCACCACATCCTCATTTTGTAGGGAACGATTTTGTGGGAGCCGAGAAGAGATCGATCTTCGAGTTCTTCTCAAGGTGCTTAGACATTTTTCCAACTCCTTGTTCATCTTCCTTCGGACTGAGATGTAAGCTCCAACTTCGCCTTCCAACCGTGCGCAGTCTCTCCTACACAGAGAAGATAGAACAATTCAATGTTGCTGTCTCAAACGGGATATGACATCTCTCATTGCGCTGCAAACATCTGCCAATTTAAGAGAGTCCTCAAGCATCTCATTGACTGATTTATCTTCCGAACGGAGGACATCAAGGGTGTGTGGCAATTGAAGAAGACAATTGAAGTTGTCATACAATTCTACAAGAGAATCGGCGAGGCACTCCACCTTTTGTTGAACAGAGCCACTAATCCGGTGTAACTTCTCATTCAATTGGCACAAGACCGGGTGAGAGCCAATGGGCAAGCTATTGGAACAAACATGGTATGGCATCGGGGCATCTATTGCACAACTCTTAAGGTTCAGACTTCAGTTCCAACCTTTGGGGCTTGGAGACTTAGCTTGTGACTTTGCCTCATATAACCAAAGAGAGTTGTTTGTGGGCAGGAGACCAAAGGAATGGTAGTTAATACTTGCGTCCTGGTGAGAGATCCAACTTGTTTCAATGCCTTCACAACCTCATTGGCAGGCGCAGCTTCATGTCCTTCAAAATGAAACGATCTGCTAATTCCTTTCAAAGCTCTCAGACATTTTGCTAGCTCCTTGATCATCTTCCTTTGGGCCGAAAAGTAGGCTTGAACTTGGCCCTCTAACCCATTATAGTCTCCGCTACGAAGAGCAGACAGTACACATTGTTGTTGCTCTGTCATCCAGCACAGTGTCTCTTACTGTGCTGCACACATCTAGCAACTTAAGGGAGTCATCCAGCATCCTCTCAATCAACTGATCTTCTTTGTGAAGGTCTGTTGAAATTTTATGTATGAGGCTATGATATAAACACAAACACTTTCTTTCTTGGAGTGATAAACACAAAATTGAAGTTTACTCAACTTTTTCCATACGTACACACTATATTTTTCCACACACACTATATTTTTCTACATACACTACATTTTTCCACACACAACCACAAAAACATTTCAATTCAAGGAGCCCAAATATATAGGCGAATACAACACAACTGCCCACTACCTAAATAACTACCCATTGCCTAGATAACTACCTATTAAATCCACTTTGTTCATCATCTTTAACAAACTGCCCATACACCACTATCCATGTATTTATCTACGTGGAGAAAGATATAACTACCCATATACGTAGAGATAACTACCCATATATTTCTATTATTTTACATCATCTTCAATAAGGGCTATATGGGTTAGCGGCAATCGGAGATCATCCAATTCATTGTACAGATCCACAATGTAATTCGACAGGTATTCACTTGTTTGTTTGGTTACCAATTCACAAGCACTAGAGCTCAACAATTGCTCATTCAATTGGCACAAAATAGGGTGAGATCTAGAGGTAAGGCTGCTAGAACGAACGTGGAATGATATTTTCGCCTCCATTTTCCCAATGGAAGTCTGGTAATCAAATTCATGTAGCAAAAGTTTCGAGACAGCGCCTTATAAACAAGCTTGAGAGGGAGACCAAAGGAAACCATGTATAGAATTCGAGTATGGTGTTGTTATCATGTGCGAACTGCTCTTTTAGGTATTCCTTTTCTGCAGGCCGAATGGGAGAGGAATCGCCATGTCTGCTTAGAATCAGGACGAGATCCACAATGTTGAGTCTCTGAGCTATCATGGATGCATTGTTAATGTTGAATGCACGTGTGGCACCATGTCTTGGAGTCACATATCTCTCTCTCCCAAGTTAGGCCAGTTAGCTCCCTTGTTTGAGACCGCTTTTGCAGGTCTCAGTTTTCATTAATTGGGGAAACAAATTGCGAGATTCTTGTGTCCTATCCTGAAAATGGTGTATCAAATGAATTTTAATTTACAAGATAAAGTACACAAGGGTTCGCATGAGAACACTAATATATTGGCACTTGTGTCTTTTACCAACAATGGATTCACATCGATAGAGGAATGGTAATGTCAACAACCACACCAGTTAAATCTAGTGGTTAGGGGTGCCAATGGGTCGAGTCGGGTTTGGGTTGAGTTGGATGTGGACCCAACCCGGCCCCAACTTGGGTCCAGGGTTCTAGACTTGGGTCTCAATTGGTTTGGGTCTAGATCTAGAACCTAATAAAAAATGTTTAAACAAATATTTAAAAATTACGTATAAAATGTTGGTATGTGTGGGTGGCCATGAGGGCCTCCCATGTGCTATATTTTTCTCTAATTAATATTTATCTGAGGTTTTTTTCAGTATTTATCACTAAAAAGCTTTTTGAAAGATAAGATGGTATTTCCAACAGGTAGAAGATAATTACCCAGCTCTCAGTTAAAGAGGTCCACCTACTCAGAGATTAAGGAAAACTTAACGTTCGTGAACTGCCTCCTCCCATCTCTCTATAAATTTGGGTTTCATGGCTATGGAAAGACACACATCCCTCTATAATTAATTGTTTCATGACTATGAACAAGCACACAGAGAAAAATACATATTTAATTGTTTTGAAAATCCTTGCACTCTACGATTTACAATGGGTTCATCTCTTCCCTTCAAAAGTTCAACATTGGTATCAGAGTAAGGTTCCTACTCTTCAATCATCGGAAAAACCTATCATCGAGTTTTCTCTTGCATTATCTGCTCATCGATTATTTGGTTCCTTTGAGTTTGTATTTTATGTTTTATTGTCATGCTCCGTCTTATTTGACACGGAAACAAAAATGAACAATTTCTTAAAACTCTTTTTCTTCGATATCACTTCTCTATTTGCTCTGTTGAATTTTCTTATAAATATGAAATGCTTTTCTCCTATGAGATTTCTTATTTAATCCTCTAATCCGACTCCACTGATTTCTCTCTCTATAAAGAGAATCTAATTAAATACAGTTATGTCAGGTGTAATGCCATGAGGTTTCCACCTAATAGTAAGACAAAGTATTCTTGATTATATACCAAGTATGATAAAGTTTCAAATATTTTCAATTTGAATAAAGCAAACCCACCAAAGAAATATTTGTCCCTTTTTTTAATTCGACATCAAAACCCTTTTTTTTCTAACCCTTTAGATCTTAGGGTTCCACACGTTGCAGTCTTGAGAGGATATTTATACGCCACGGCGTGTACACCAAAATTTCGCTAACCTGTTTGATCCCTTCCGCTCTCTCTCTACCGTAATTGGATTTGGGGTGCGTGGTTTTCTTATTAGCGAAGAGATCCTACGTCTTTTACGTTTTGCATCCTGTATTCTGTTAATTGTCCACCTCTCTCATTTTTTAAAGGGAATTTCCTAGTCGAAAAGTAGGTCAGGGATCTCCTGAATTTTTTATACTCCTGTAATTTTAGAGAGAAGAGAAGAACAATGGCTGAGAGAAAGATAGAGCTGCTGCTCTAATTTTAAAAAGAGAGATAGAGCTATTGCTGAAATTATAGAGAGAGACAAAGAGACACAAGTACAGCTGAAAATCAGTAACTAAAATAAAAAAAGCTCGTGTTTTTTATACACATTATTCTGATTTATATATTTATTTTGTATGTTTGGTTTATAATTAGGGATAAACCTACATATTCTATTTGCATCATAATTGTCATTGCCTTGTATAATTATCATATGCTTTGGTCTCTTTAAGTGAAAAAATTTTATGATCTTGATTTTGTGAATTCATTTTTTGAGATTATGTTATACTATAATTTTATTGAAAATATCAAATATCGTTGTAGACTGTCACTCTAGATCTAAAACATATTAGCCTTGTGCAAGAATTGACATAAAGTAGTTTGTTGCTAGAGCTAAAACATATTAGTCTTGTGCAAGAATTGACATAAAGTAGTCTATTGCTTTACGTTTTTTCTAAGTTGTTGCGTCACTGTAATGCGAACATAAACTGTTCGAGAGAATTCTTCATTGAAGTTACTGCCTATATAGAGTCGGCAACGTATTGCTTTGACTAGCAGACGACCTTTTTCTTAAACACAATTAAATTTTTGAGCTTTTAGGAAATTGTCTAAAATTTAAATTGCCATCTAGGTTAGTCATGTAAGAATTATCAAAACTTGAAAAACTCAATAGAACTATTTTTTCTATGTGAAAAAGAAAAATTATATATGTTCTCTTCCAAGATTGGGTTGATGATGTTCTAGATACAGATTCACCAATTTTATAGCCTAATGCTAATGGTCAAGTAAGAAGGCAAGTTGACAAATGGTTAGAAGATAATAACATAGTTGGGACTACAATGTTGAGTTTTATGGAAGGTGATTTAATTAGAGTCTTTGAGGACTACGCCACAACTCAAAGTATGATTGGTGCCCTATCTGAAAATATGAGATATGAGACACATTTACAATTTTTTTTTGAAAAATATAATTCTTGCATAATGAAGGAATCAGACTCAGTGACCGCGCGTGTCAACAAAATGTCAGTGCTTGCAAATGACCTTACAACGACCGAGAATCCAGTTCATGATCGCATGTAAGTGTCTATTGTCTTTAACAGTCTCCTACAATCTTGGAAGCATGTTGTAATTGCATTGAACTATTTTCTACAAGAGATAACTATGTTAAATCTTTTCATGCACCTCAGTATTGAATCTGACAGAAAATGAGGAATAATTCAAATAAGTTCAACTTTTCTCAAAGTTCATATTCTCATATTCCCAAGAAACCTTACAATAATCAAAACAATAACAACAATAAGTATAAGAAAAAGGGAAGAAATTTTAAAAATAAAAAAAAGAATGTTGAGAAGACCTATTTTTATTGTAAGAAATTGAGCGCATAAAATTTAATTGTCCTAAGCTGAAAAATAATAACAACAATACGTAAAATAATAATAATAATTAAAATAAAAGAAAGAACTTGATCTGGTAGTCCTAGAATCTTTAGTTGCTGACCATGACCTGAGGAATTGGTGGGTCGACACAGCCTCCACTCGACATGTCTCGAGGATCAAGGATAGATTTAAGGTGTTGAAAGAGATAGGAACCGGTAACCAACATATTTATATGGGGGAATGACAGCTACTGCGATGTACTTGGTGTTGATACTTTTAAGTTGTGTTTACCAAGAGGAATGAATCTCCTATTGACTGATACTTTGTATGCGTCTAATATAAGGCGTAATTTGCTTTTTGTACTTAGGCTAGACGACATGGGTTACGAAATAAGGTTCAGGTCTGGTTGGGTTACCATTGGTAAACATTCTCGAGCATTGATGTATGGTACTGCAATTTGTACTGATTGAACATTAATGAAAGTTCATCCTATTCTGGTTATATTGATGCCTCTTTTGATGTTTGTGTCTGTGTAATTATATTTATGGCACTTAAGATTATGACATATAAATAAATATAAAATGAATCAAATAGTTAAAAGAGGCATGCTCCCCAATTTAAGAGAAATTATGTTCAAAACATGTGAGTCATGTATTTCTAGTAAATTAACTAAGAAGCATTTTCCTAAAGAACAATGGTATAGTGAATTATTTAGTATTTTTCACTCAGATATATGTGGCCCATTAAAAGTAAAAACACATAGAGAACTTCTTAGTATTGTTCATAACATCTATAGATGATTATTCACGTTATGGATGTGTACTTAATTAATAGAAAATCATAAGCATTAGAAACATTTAAATAATATAATTCTAAGGTAGAAATTTAATATCATAAAGTAGACAAAAACACAACAATAGTACTTATAATGATTCTTAAGGCTTTCTAATCAATGAGAATACTTTTAGTGACTTCACATGCCACACCTTCGGATTTGTTGCGGAAAAGAAAGTAAGCATCCTCTTATAGAAACACAATCTCTCAACTCAAAAAGAGTTTCTCTCTTAAACTTTTGAATCTATAAATAGACTAAAAATTGTAAAATGCTATTTACTACAGACCCCAATTCATACCATTTAGTGAGTCAGTGAACTAATGACATTCACATCACAACACAGTTCATACAATAAAAAATCAAGATGAATGTCCACCAATAAAATAATATTTTCACTCAATCTATAAAGAGATTATTCTTCAAACATTTTATGCTGAAAACTGGACTCAAAACCATAACTCAATATCAAGTATAGAAATAAATAAAAGACATTCACATCATAGTAAAATAGAACTAACTATACAAATTCAAGATGACTTTCTCCAATAAAATTATATTCTCTTAATGCCCATGGAGTTTCTCTTATAAATAGTTTTGTTAGCAAATAGAATAAAAATGACAATATGAAAACTCATTTTGTGCATCAAAATATTATGTTAAGAAAGGATATACATTCACGATATTCATATCATAGAAACAATCTTCATTGCAAAAAACAACTTTTACGTACCCTTCAATTTAATAACAATATCGTGAAATCATTTTACTTGAAATTAAACTCAACTTGGGTGAATTACATTTTGATATTTCTCAAAAATAAAATATTTACTTAGTGGAAACATTCACAGAACATATTATACAGTTCGTAGATTTTGCTGGACCAAAACTAGCACTCCTAAATGATGAGTCCATAACTCTTAATCCCCGCATTATCTCCTATTCAGTTACTACTCTACAAAACACCAAATATCTCTAGGGTATGCCAAAGAAATTACCTCATGTTCTGGTTCAAAAAGAGCATAAAAACTAATATATAAAGTGCCTCTTGATATTTGGAAACATGCCAATAGTTATTCCATCGGTTTAACTTGATCCCAAAGTCTTTTTCTCTCAAGTTTCTGATTCAAAACTCACAAAAAAACAGCAAAAGCAAAATAAATGTGGCAGCAAGAGATCTAGCTCTAATAACAATGAAAGAACACTATGTGATCTAACGTAGCATGTATAGTTTACAAATTTTCATTCTTTCTTTTACAATACTGACTAGATCACTTCCATATGTCCAAAAAAACAACATTAAATTACAAAAATAAAACCTAATACAACCTATGAACTTCTCTCACACATCATAGTAATTCTATAAAATCAAACAAGAATAGAAAGGATGAAAAATCAAGAAACATGCTAAAGGCATAGGTCTTCATGGCAGCCGGTGTCATAATATGCCATATTGAGTTCTAATCTTACCGGGGTCCTAAGTTAACATTTAAAAAAGAAAAAAAAGTAAAGAAAAGAAATCATTTGTACTTAAAAGTTCCACCAAAATTTAGGCCCCATGAATTATGATGATAAGTCACATAAAAGAGAACAAATGCAGATGAGATCATGCATAGGGAATATATAGTGGCAGAGAAATTACTTGTGGATTGCCAAAATCCAATCTAATTTATAAATATTTTTCAATTTTTAGATAATTATTAGACAAGAGAATCGATCTGATCCAGCTCAGATCGATGATCCAGATCGGTGCACCCAATCTGCGTTTGAAAAAACTTATCAAGATGAGGTTTTAGAGGCAAACAAGTCCAGATAGAGAAGCACATTAACCTAAATGGGATTATCACCATCCAATTAGCAGAAGGTGAAATGATAAATGAGAAAAAGAGACAAAGATATCAAAAAAGAAACATAAATACATCATCTGAGAAAGGGACCGAGAGAGAAGCACGTTGCAGTGAACATTTATCTATATAGAGTTGTCATCATTCATTAGCAAACCGTGAAGTGATGAAAAAAGAAGCAGAAATACAGCATGGAGAGAGACAGAGAGATAGCATTTTAGCAGGGGAAAGTGCATAAGCATTGGTCGGGATTGGGGCATTCTCCTTTTGCGTTTTGACCAAGGGTCTGAACGCATCTTATGTTGTTGCCAGGAGATCAAGGAAAACGAGGCAGGTAAAGCTTGCAAAACCTTGGACAAACTTGCTGCGCCATTTCACCGCCTTCCAACACAAGCCCCATAAATTTTAGTCTAAAAAACTAGCAAAGAAAAAGAGAGAGGGCAGAGAGAGAGAAAATGGCAAAAAATAAATAAAATAAACAAAAATAGAGGAGAAGAAGTTTAGCTATTAAATATAGCAAAAAAAACAAGGGACAGAGAAATAGCTAAAAAAAAAGAGAAAGAATGAGTTTAAAATTTTTAAGTTAGTTACATATATACATGCACATACATCTTAACATTTTCTTACTTCATGACTTCCATGATCTATATAACATACACATCATGTGTACTAATAACACGACTTTTATTTCAAAACTTAAAAAAACTTTTCTTGATATTAGTGCTTGAAACTTCACTGTAAAAATATTTGATGTTGCTTAAAAATCTACATCCCCTTTTCTTAAAGGAAAAAGTTAATTTAGAGCCATCCCCTTTTCTTAAAGGAAAAAGTTAATTTAGAGCTTAGGCTCTAAATGATCAAATTAGAGCTTATCTCAAAACTTTTACTAGAAGAGGTTGTTTTGATGCTCACATGATATTTGTTCATCTTGATATCAAGATGCATGGACATGAGAAAAAAATGGATTTCTAGTGTTGAAAATAATGCATCTTATAATGCATTTTTGGACTGTCAATTTTCACAATTTTTAAATTTTTATAGATCTGCTCGATCTACACTATTTTTAAAGCTTTAAACTTTATAACTAAAGATGGAAAAATAATTTAAGGCTATTACAAAACTTTCCTATATTGAAACCATATTTCTCGAATAATTTGAAGGTGGGCTCTAATTTGATTGTTTAGATCCTCGACTCTATACAAACCGCACCTTTTTTTAAATGGCAGAAGATGTGTCGTCTAAAAGATAATAATTAATTTTGGTATCAGTGTCACTTTTGGCTCACCTTTTCTGGTTTTAATTAATTTTGGTATCAGTGTCACTTTTGGCTCACCTTTTCTGGTTTACGTAAACATAGTGCATATTGAACGACATTGACGCACATGTTCACACACACTTGTACATCGCTTATGACCAAGTATTAAATAGAAGAACTCAAGCCTACTAAGACAAGAGAAGGACATGGAAAACTAGGGCAGAATGTGTGAAAAGCTTCATCATAGAAGGACTTAGAACTATGGATTACTTGACTAGTGATCTTTTTGGATTGTCGAGTTTTGGAGTGCATATTTATAATGGGTGAAGGGCAAAATCCTTGCAAAATATAGTTAAAGTTTTCTTTAGAATTTGCAAGAAGAATTCAATAAATCTAGGGCTGCTCTTTTCAAGAAATTGAATTCATTCATTTTGAAGACTCAAAGCTTTGTTCAATGAATATGTTCACCAATTGATTAGGAAATATCTCTATTAGTGATTCTTGGTGATTTGTTATAAATACTGGCGATTCTATTATAATGATGGGGTATGAGAAATATATTTTCCCTAAATAACGCCTTGCTCTTGTATTAGAAAGCAATTTTCCTATTAAGTCATGGGTTCCAATCCTCCCCCCCTCTGCCCGTGGGGGTCTCTCTCTCACTCACTCTCTCTCTCTCTCATTCATATAAAAATATGCAACATTCACTGAATCAAAATAAATTGGCCTTCAATAATCTCCCTTGTGAATACAAGATCATAATAAAATAGGAGTTGTTTTAAGCTAGACAATCCTAATAGGATATCGGACAGACAAAATGAGTTGGAAATAATAGTTATCTTCGCTAAAAAAATCACCTCAGCTTCTATAAGTACACGACTTACCTTAGTAGATATCATTGAAAAGGTGAAGAATTTGTGCTTTAGGGTCCATTCAAGATGAAGCTGTTACTGTCCTTTGTTTTTCTTGTCCTCATTTCTACAGGTACAGTTCTCTCTCTCTATAGGATGGAAAACAAGACAAACTTTTTCTAGGATGGAAAACAAGGCAAACTTTGTCTTTTGTCCCTTTCACTTGTATCCATTGTAGTATATAGAGATATTAGGTCACACATAGGGATATGAGAACTATCATTCAAATATTCAATCTAGAGATAGATCTTAGATTTCTTTCGGGTGATAATGGTTTGCAAAATCACTGATCAAGATTAGGAATTGTTGATTATGATTAATGACTTAAATATTTTCCTAAATCTTTGCCTTTTTTAATTTGAAATATCTTGAATAAAAAAAAAGCATCGAAAAAAATTATCAAAAATAATCCTTCATTTTTTTTGGTCAGTTCACCAATCTGTTGAATTCCGATCCACCCCATCTATCCGTGTTTTAAAACACTTAGTGATACATAGGGACATTTTAGATCAAGAATATAGGACATGTAGGATGAAGTTTAGGATAGAAATTTGACACCTCTTCTAACACAAACTTTATGCTGCTATATATGATTTTAAACCTTTCATCTTTTGAGAAATGAAACTTAAACAGGTGTACGAAGATGTTTTTCCAACTTTTAAATGGACCATATTCTAATGTTATTGTATATTGTTTTTGCTAAATGGTAAAGAAAAAAAAAAGAAATTTATAAATAATTCGTATTTATATTTTATAATTAAAAAGAGTTCCATATATTTTATATTTTACAATCAAATCTCATTTTTTTAGAATATAAAGTGTGTTTTGATTATTATTCAAAGAATGCTTTATTTTATTTGTATTTCATGATTTACAGTCAGGTCCCGTTTTATAGTCTTGAAAAAGCGTTGCATTCACTTTTTTGTTCATGGTTTGAAAATAATGTCACAAACGAATGGTGCATAATATCTGTACCATAGGAGCAATGATTCACATTGTATGACACACCTCTGGGTCAATACACATATTAGGAACCGATGAAGATAGTCTAATGTATACTGGTAGGAGATACCATGGTTTTACATTTTGGCAAATTTTGCGCTACTACAATGATAAATGTCTCTTTCTTAAAAAAAAGAAATGTCATAACTACTGTGACTTTTTTTAAAAAAATATTTCTTCTATGTCATACTTTTTCCAAATAAAGTTAATATATGCAGTACTTGCTACTTGGCTGGGTGCTCAAACATGTGAGCCATCATACGTTCTTATTAACCCAAAAGAATTTACGCTCCAGCGGGAGTATACTATCTATTTACTCCCTCCTGCAAAACCTCACATATAGTAATTTTAGGATTCTAATTTTGGGGACATAACTTTTTAAACACTTGTATTAAATAAAAAATTTAGAATTAAAATATTTATATACTAAAAATAATAATGTCTCAAGATTGAACAAAGATTGTCCAATTTTCGAAGAGGGTGAAATCTAAATGCCAAAAGCTCAAATTTCTTTTGAAAATAATCATCTAGTGATTCTTATGCAGTTCCCAGATTTCAGATTGAAAAAATCCTTTAAAATAAGTCTTTTGAATGAGGAAGTAAGTAGATGCGCAATAATACTTCCATGGGAACGTTTTAGAACATCGTCCCAGGTTGGTCAAAGTGCACAATTTACATGCTAAGCCCAATTTTTTTTCCTGTTTTCTTTCTCAAAGTTTTAATGCATTTTATAAAGAACAATTGTTTCATGTGGGCTAGACTACATTTGTATAATATGCGGTCCATAGATATAAAGCGTCCATCTTAAAGATGGATGCAAATAGGTGGTTCATCTAAAAACAATTGTAACTAACTGTTCAAATATTTTTTAATATAATTAGTATTTCTAATTTTCAAATTTTATTTATTTTTTTATATTCATGATATTCATGTTAAAGATTATATATTCTCTAAAAAATATATTTATTGCTACCGTTGCATTTCTACATATGCGGGCTTGGTCGCATGCTAACCGCCTCCTTTTATTAATGCAGGTGAAATGGCATCAATTGTTGAGGCAAAGGAATGCAGCAAGGAAATTATTGCTACGCCGGTCTTTTGCTTCGGTGCCATTTGTAGATATTCTTGCAGGACATCACATCAGGGACATGGAAAATGCGATGGCGCTTTCAAGTGTAGATGCACTTGGCCTTGTTAATACTGAGTAAAACATTTTATTAATACTCAGAGGTCTCAATGCACCATTTCGTAATAAAGTTATGGATTTGTAGTTTTTGTTTTCTGGTTAAGTTTTTTTTCTTTAAAGCAATTCTGAAATATTATTTAAATTTTAATAGTGAAATTGGCTAGATCGGGCCCGTTTGGATGCATGGATATTTAGTAATAATGTTTTTCTCTCCACCCACTTGAGGGTCATAGATATCTTAATTTGGTCAGCTAATATTTACAGGTGAGAAAAATTTTCACAAACAGCATCCTAACAAAAACGAAAGAGGGGAGAGGGGAGGGGGGCAGGTATGAGGTAAAAATTACAAGCAACTAAACAATCATAATCAAATTAGAGCCCACCTACAAATAGTATCGAGAAATATGGTTTCAATTCCACAAATCATGGTGATAAGCTGAAAGTATATTCTCATTTTTAATTATAAATTTAAAGCTTCAAAAGTAGTGTAGATCGAGCTGATCTATGAAAATTGACGATCCAAAAATGTGTTACAGGATGCACTATTTTCAAATTTTGAAATTCATTTTTTTCTCATATCCATGCATCTTGATGTCGAGATGACTAATTTGATGATATTTTTGTATCAAAACAACCTCTTCTAGTGAAATTTTTTGAGGTGGGCTCTAATTTGATTGTCTAGAACCTCGCCTCTGTATAAATGTTTCCCTTTAAATTTTATCACACCACAATCTATAGCATTATAAACTTTAGTTATATTTGTTCTTAGGATATAGAGAAACAAAATCTAGGGGAAATCAAACTTTGAGATTATGAGAAATAAATTGTATTTTTTCAATATGTTTTAAAACTTATAAAAATATCAACTTAAGGGTTAAATCACCATACAAAATCATTAAACTTATCAAATCATCCAATTTATTATTGGGAATGTCGTTTCTTAACTTTCAATTTAGGTGTAGGCAAAATCGATCCAGAACACTCAACCGCTTCGCCTAGCAGCACGACGCTTATATTGGTCTCCCACAACCCCCTTTTCATGGTTTAGGCTGCTCCCATTTCGCTCGCCGCTACTACAGGAATCGCTTTTGCTTTCTTTTCCTCTAGATACTAAGATGTTTCAGTTCGCCAGGTTGTATCTTGCCTGCCCATGGGCAGTTCGAAAGGTTGACCTATTCGGGAATCTCTGAATCTATGCTTATTTTCAACTCCCCGAAGCATTTCATCGCTTGCTACGCCCTTACTCGTCTCTGGGTGCCTAGGTGTCCACCGTAAGCCTTTCCTCGTTTGAACCTCGCCGTTAACGTTAGGTCTATGCCATACTAACCAAAGGTGCTGCTAAATGGAAGGATCTTATCAACGTCCATGAACGATAAATCATAGATCGAACTGCCAAATTTTCAAAAATGGGTGCTATCATATACCAGCCTAATCGGATGGTTACCCAGATCGATTTGGTGAGGTAGAATTTATTTTTTAAATGGGTCAAAAACCAAAAAAACATTAAAAAAAAAGAAGCCAAAATATAGATTAAGTTTATACTATTTGATTGCCTGTATTTATCTTAAAAACAAATTAAGATCGTAAAATTGTATTACTCGCTCTAAGTCACAAAATATAACCTAAAGTCTATGTACAATAATCACGAGCCTCATGTAAAAAAGTGATCCTTAGGGGCCATTTGGATACCTGAAATATATTGTCTGTGAAATACATTACTGCATAATATATTACCTGTAAATGGATTGTTACTGTTTGGGTAGTATTTAGGTGCAACCTGGGAAATACATTACTATTGTTTGGTTATATCTGGAAGAAATATAGGAAATGTATTACCAACATTTTACCAGCACGTGCCTATAAACTATCATTTCTATCGTTTTTGTCACAAAATTCCACTAAACTGCAGAATTATCATTTCTTTCTTGTTTGTCACAAAATTCCACAAAAATATGGAATTAAAATCATCATCACACCATTCTAAAAATATTTCTATAAATAACATCATCACCATTCCAAAAAGATTTTCTAATAATAACTTGTACCATTTTACAGTCATCATGACACAATTTCCTACTTATTTTACATGTCTTTGGCACTTACATGGAACCACATGTTTTCTAACATGACATTGGTTTCAACATGACAAGTTATTAGAACAATATGATTGGAATAATATGATTTTATTATGATAAGCCTTATTTTTATTTATTTTTTATAGAAGTCTTTCAAATATCTCTCTATATAATTTCAAATAAACAATAAATTTATGATACTAAATTCAAAATCTCTATGGTACGAGTTAAAAAATGAGAAGAAGTTTGATTAGTAAACTAGAAGGTCTAGTAATTGCAGTATAAAATTTTGAGGTATTGGAGTATAAAATTTTGAGGTATTGGAGGAGACTAAAAGCGTATGTCATTTCAATTGAGATTTTAGTAATCTCTTGTGAAGATTATGTTATGTGAAATTTTTTATTATGATTGTGTTGTGTAATTTATCATTGATTACTGTATTTTTTTTTTTTTTTTTTTTGTTTTTATACAGCAACTGATGCCTTCATATGAGGATATGACCTTAAAAAGGGACGGATTACCTATGCTAGTTATTATGAAGAGAGAGGGTTTATGAGAGAAGATTTTTTTTAATGAGGGATTTGAATGTGAAGACAACCTTAAAAGGAAGGAATCACCTATGCTAGTTATTATGAAGAGAGAGAGGGTTTATGATAGAAGATTTTTTTAATGAGGGATAGGGTAGGCAAACACGCACGCGCAAAATTTCTCAAAATTATCCGTCACTCCCATAATAGATTTTGAGAGAAGATTTTTTTAATGAGAGATAGGGTAGGCAAACACGCATGCGAAAAATTTCCCAAAATTATCCGTCACTCCCGTAATAGATTTTTTAATGAGGGATAGGGTACGCAAACATACAGCAATAAGCATATCATCCACATAAAGCAATAAATAGATGAACAAACCACTAGTTAATTTCTTAAAATAGACACAATTGTCACACTTACTTCTGACATACCCGTGTCCAATTATAAATATATCAAAAAATTTGTACCACTACCTAAGAAATTGTTTTGGAGAGCCCGATCCAGGGCACCGATCTGTTTTTTAAACTATATGTTCAACCTAAGTGCTTTGGAGAGCCCGATTCACTGCATGCTGCAAATTTCTATATGAATGAGAGAGAAAGAGAGACCCAGGGGCAGGAAAATTGGTTTCTAATACAAGAGCAGGACTTAATTTAGAAAAAATATGTTTCTCATACCCCATCATTATAATAGGATCACCAGTATCTATAACAAGAACACCAGGAATAAGTAATAGAAATATTCCTTACACAATTTGGGCAGACATATTTAATGAACAAAGCTTTGGTATCTTCAAAATGAATAAATTCAGTATCTCTTGCAAAGAGCAACCCTAGATTTTTGCAAGGATTTTACCATTAACCATCAATAAACATGTACTTCAAAACTCGACAACCCACAAAGTGATCACTAGTCAAGTAATCCATAGCTCTAAGTCCTTTCATGATGAAGCTCATCACATTGTTTGCCATTGTTTTCCTTATCCTTCTCTCGTCTCCTGGTAAGCTTGAGTTCTACTCAATACTTGATCATAAGCTATGTATAGGTGTGTGTGCATATGTGCGTGAATGTCAGTCAGTATGCACTGTGTTTACATAAAACGTAAAAGGTGTGACAACAATAACATTAATATGAGTGTCAAATATACCAATAAAAAATTTGGTAGGGAGATACGAAAGTGGGCTATAGGTTTTTAAGCAATATTTTTAAGATTAGACGTTCAAAATTTTAAATGATTTAGATTTGTATAAAAAAAATTTAAATTCAAATATATATATATATATATATATATATGTGTGTGTGTGTGTGTGTGTTGGGT